>JASDQU010100992.1:88817-146330 GCA_032191745.1 Picea mariana
GGAAAAAATGAATGATTCCATGTGGTCTGAATGAACGATTGTCGAAAGTAGTAAGAAGAGTAAGTGACAGAGAAAAAATGGGTGGCCAATGGCCTTCCAACATGCCAACGACATCATGCAAGTCAAGGCACCCTCATCAACCATCATACAAAAAATATTTCGGGCAAACTTTTTCGTGGTGTAAGCCACTACTATATGAAACACAACGTGGTAAGGGAGACGAGGTTTCAAGTCGGTCGTATTAAGAATGATCATTCCCGTATTACAAGTCTCTGCAAATCCCAAAGAGGATAATAGATTCTTTTTTTGTGAAGGGAAGCTCTGGAGGAATTCCAAAGAAGACATCATGTAAGGGGTTTGTGACAAATCCTCCGCCACAAAGTAGTTATGGGTGGCTATCGCATTCATATTATGAGAAGATTTCTTGAACGCCCCTTTTGGGATGTGTTTCATTGTTTCGCCCATCGTCTTCTCAATCTGGAGAGGAATAGGTGGGTTTACGTCTTCTTTACCCTTTTTGGCAGATTCCAACATTCCGTAATCATGTGCCTTGGTAGCTATATAAGCATCTCCTTTCATCATGTAAACATTTGCGACCGAGGGATTACTAGAAAACGTGTGGGGTCCCCAACTGCCCCTGTTTGCACTTGACGAGGCTTGATTCATATTTTTCTCATGTGGAAATGGGTTCGTTAGCACAACATGCTACTGCTATGCCAATAAATTCTAGGCCTCTTCAAGTCGAGGGCACACGTGAGTCAGATGGTCCTCCATGAAAAGGTTACATGGATACTTCAAATTTCTCTTCTCTATGTTGCCCCTACCAACATTGTTTTTAGGTTTCTTATCCCCCTTACCGTTCTCGTTTCATTGTTTCTTCTTTCCTTTAGGTTGTTGGTTGGCCTTTAGGTTTGTCGACTTCACACTTTGTATGCTTGACGTTTGGGTAGGGGAAACAACCAAACTAGAGGCCTGGCTGGTTGCTATCTGTTGTATCGACAATTGTTGCAATTGATTTGACAGCTGATCAGTGGAATTTCCTTGTGTTGAACCAACTATACCATCGACATGTGGTCCAGACTTTTGTCTGGCCTTGTCAAGGATGGACCGTGGTGCATCTAGAAAAATATCATAGAGTAAGCCAGACTGAGAGTATATCATTTCGAGATGTTGCACTCTCATTATCACCTCCTCCTCTGAAAACACTCCCAAAGTTGCAACGTCCTTGGATAACTGAGGTACCAAAGACTTTAGGAACCATTATAGTAGGAAATATGGTGGGACTTATACCTTAATAAAACTGTTCTGACGCCGCCATTCTTAGATGTGATATGAGATATGATTGGCCTTAGTCTGCTTAAAGTTGGCCAACAATTTGGTGTCGACACCGTATCTCATAGGTAGTTGGAAATGGTTCAGGAAAACCATCGCCAAATCGCTAAAGTAAGAATATCTTGAGCGGTTGAGCTCGATGTACCATTTTGCGGCACCCCTGATAAGATTGCTTTGAAATAGGCAAAACTGTACGGATTCATCTCGGAGTGAGTTTGACGAGAACCATAGGTGGAAGGTAGTCACATGATCACCCGGGTCTTTGCCAGGCTTGCCTTCAAATTTTAGAATATCCAAGAGAAACTTAGTCAACATGGGGGATCAACATGGATCATGACAAATCGGTTCGTTAATGAACCTTGACAAGTCTGACAGAAGTAACTTTTCTAGAAATGGTAGTTTGGGTTGGGTACTATGTACAGGAAAAAGGGAGCCTAGAGTTTGACTGGCACCAGGTTGCTCGGAAAAGTTGGGTTACTGGCAAGGGTTCTGGAAGACACCATGGCCTTGACCAACATATAGAAATTGCATTTGTTGGGATATCATCAACGGATTCCCGTAATTGGACAATGAGGGTTGGGAGGGGATTTCTCCTTGCATTATGTTCCATATATTCTAGAAGGGGTTTCCCCCTGTCGATATGACGAGCATAGGTATTGCGCCTTTCCCGGGGATCCATTAACCATGGAGGGGGTTTCCCTTGGTCAAAATCCCTTGCGAGGGAACTGATCCTTGCCAAGGATTCCAAAGTCCCCGTGAGGAGAAAAATCATGTACTTGACCCTTGTGTAGGAATAGTACCTTGCATAGTATTATGTTGTCCAAAACTAAAGTTTCCCTCGGCCGAGATGGCAGCTGATGAAAAAGAATTATTACCAAACGTGTTGAAAAAAGAGAACATCATGGATCCCACTGGCGCGGTGTAAGAAGAAGGTCCTAGACTGTCTGCTCCAAACAAGATGTAGTTTATTTTTGGCCTAACGGGTGGCTAGAAAGCACCGCCGAGTGAGGGGGATAGAGGAGGTATATGAACCCCACCATAAGGGATAACATTATAGGAGGATGAGGTGCCCCCAATGGACCCTTGCAAGGGAGAGTTTGATCTCCCTATCCCCAGACCCATGGTCTATAATGTGGAGTAGGTAAGGATGGAGTTTGTGTCAAAGTCGGGCATCCCGTATGAAAATGGATGGACCATCGCACTCTGTGTGAATGAAGTAGTGGTTTCTACCAATGAAGGAATCATACCACTTCCTGAAGTAGAGGGGGTTGAGACCACTATGGTCTAGACCGGTGAAGGTGGGTTAGGAGGCGAAATACCCCCTGTGGTGGAAGTTGTTAAGGGAGTGTGAGGACTACTGGACGAATTAGAAACATTTTATTCCATAGCTTCTTGTAAAACTATCTGATAGTCATAAGGTGTTACCCTCAGAGTGAAAAATTGTACCAAGATTGGCGCTGACAAGCCAATGATCAGAGGGTTATCTAGTCTGAGAGATTTTGCTCCAAGGTAAGAAACAATAGCTTCCTCTGTATTCGATTAATCTCCTCTCGGAGCTGGATTAGGCACAGTTTCCTTTGGCCTGGTCGCTTTGAATGACCCTTGCTGGTCAAGTATTCACCGTAACGGTGGTTGTGGTGGCTCCAATGTAACAGGAGGCAGGCCCTAAAGCCTTCATGATCGACGAAGCTCTTGATATTACAATTTGTGAAAAGATCAATGACATAGTAAGGCCTTAACTAATGTTTAAAAACAAACACACACTAGAAAAAATCCTATAAGATAAACCAAGAAAACCACTATCTAGTTGGAAGAACAATTATGCCAACCAACACTAGAGAAACTTACCGATGCAAGTGAAACTTGAACACGGAAGCACCCTCTAGGTATACTCTACAAAGTGTGACCCAACGACTACCCTAGGTACCGTGGTATTCCCTCACAGTCACTAGTGTAAGTTCCTAGAATAAAGGCAACTAAGTTGCTAGCTCGTAAACAGTCACCAGGCGGGTACATTTGATAGTCGAGTGGACCGCAATGAGAAGGATAACAAGTCTGAAACCTATAGAGGGTATCAAAAACAAGTGGTCTGGAAGACAAATGAGGATATCGAACGGATTCGAGGTCCACGAAGATCCATAGGAAAATGCAAGTGATATTATCCCATGACATATCCTCAATATGCGTTCCCCACTACATTTAGTTCGGCTTTGGAGGGGTTATCTTCATTTCCTTTCCTCACACGACCTCATGTTTATCCCCTGTGTTAGAGGGGGTTCCCAGATAACTTTCACATCACTAGAATTTTAACACTCCCTAGCTTTGACTCCAATGTTTGTTTAAAAGCCTTGAAGAGTTTCCTCTCCAACCTAATTCAAGGCTCTAACCCTAAACTAGTTGATTGACCCTACAAACATAAAAGTCTAGTTGATTTTAAATTTAGTGTTCATTTTAAATGGCTTGTTTTAACTCAAAGGATATGGCAGTGAAACTACTGATGTTTTTTTAGAGATGAAAAGAGGAGAAATAAACAAAATTTTGAAAGAAAAATTACTTCTAGTGAAAAAAAGGATTTACAACTAGCTCTTTGTAACCAAGTTTTTCATAACTAACTCTTTTCAAGATCTTTAAAAAGAAGACCTAAAATGAAATTTCACTCAACTACGAGCTACTTGAGTTCTAAGAAATCAACAAAGAACTTTAAAAATGAACTCTTTTTCCTTTTAAGTAAGATAACTAACTCAACTACTTTACCAAACTAAGAATGAAAAATCTCTTTTTTTTTAAATGCTTCAAACAAGAAAAACTTGAAATAAATCTTTTTTCTCTTTTCTTTAAAGAAATTGAAAGGGGGAAAAGAAATATAAGACAAGATTGAAATTGACCTTTGACCCACTACGGATCGCAAGGAGTCACTAAAGACACTAAACAAGCTGATCAACAAACTCAAAGACTCGCCTAAAACCCTTCCAGAAGTAAACACAAGAAATCTTCAAAAAGACAAGAAAACTAGCATCTAACCCAAGCTATGACTGTAAAAACAGAGACACTGAACTCTATCAAGAAACCATGAGAAGTAAAACCTCAATCAGAAAAGAGGTTGGATGCCTCTTTTTCAAAAATAGTTTCTTGAACTAGGTATGCTACTATTGTTTCAGAAAACTAATTATGTACGTGGGTTTTGTACTAGATAGGGTGCATATGTACGTGAGATGACCCATTGTAGGGCACGTACACCTATGTAATTTCTCAAAAAATAAATAAAACAGACAGACTAATAGGAGAGGGAGAACTGGTATAGCACCAATAGGTGGCCAGAATCCCTTCAAAGACTCAACAAACTCAACATAAACTCAAAATGTATAAAACCAATCAAACACCCAAAACATCCCTAAAAAACCTAGAGGCTTCCCCAGTATGGTTACTAGTTCTTCTAGCGAGAAAACCCCCCCTTAAGACTACACTAGGGTTCATAATGTAGGTAGATCACAACCATCTAAAAGTCAAATACTTTTCTAACTACCCCAAACATACCCCAGACTTATACAAGAAAATAAAAAGTGAGTGTTAAGAACCAAATATCAATATAGCATAGAAAAACCTCAGAAAAAGTATGCAACGCCTTGAAAAAGAGACAATTTCAGATAATAAGCCTCTTCGAGGGGGAAACCTCCTTTTACCCCACTTAAATGTTCAAGTACAAGATGATTCCAAATGAAAATGTCTCCTTGGTATATATAGGAGATTAGGAGGTATAATTACAACTAATGGAATAAAGCCGACATAAATAAAATAACATTACTAATGTAATATGCCCCAATTAAGGGGTAATGAGCCAATATTAGGGCTTAACATGCCTCTCCCCTTGAGACAAGTGTTGTCCGCAACACTTGAGTAACTCTGGATGCTTCTGTATAAAAGACTCATCTTCCCAAGTGGAATCTTCTGCCGATAGTTTCCTCCATTTAATGAGATACTTTGAAATGGATCTATTCCTTAGCTAGCGAATTCTTGTGTCAGTGATGGATTCAGGCTCCAATATGATTTTTCCTTCCTCGTCAAGTTCTGGCAATATAGTTTGAACTGGGATCTTATCGCCTATAACCTTCTTTAAGCATGAAACATGGAAAACTGGGTGTACTCATGAAGATGCAGGCAACTCCAATTTGTATGCCATAGTACCAATCTTTTGCAACACCTTATAAGGGCCATAGTACTTTGGTGATAATTTATTATCCTTCTTGGCTTGATTGAGGGACATCTATTTGTATGGTTATAGTCTTAAAAACACCCAATCCCCTACTTCAAAACTTATTTCACTATGATGTTGATCTGCTTGTTGTTTCATACAATTTTGTGCCATGGTCAAATTGTCCTTTAAGATTTGGAGAACTTGTTGTTGATTCTTGATGTGATCTTCCACTGCTTGAACCTTAAATTTTTCTTTTAGAGAAGAAGTGATGGAAGGAGGGTGGTATCCATAAAGTGCCATAAATGGTGTCATTTTTGTTGCAGTATAAAAGGAAGTGTTATACCACCATTCTACCAAGGGTAAACATTTGAACCATTGTGTTTGTTTATCAGAGACAAAGCAACAAAGGTAGCCTTCTAAACATTTGTTCACTATCTCGGTTTGTACATCAGATTGAGGATGATAGGATGAGCTATGAGCCAATTGACTACCCAAACAAGAAAATAATTCTGTCAAAAAATGTCCAGTGAAGATGGGATCTCTGTCACTTACGATAATCTTTGGGCTGCCATGTAGCTTTTGAACTGTCTCCATGAATGCGGTGGCAATTGTACTAGCTTTGAAGGGATGAGAGAGTGCACAAAAGTGTGCATACTTGGTCAGTCTATCAACAATCACCATGATGACACTCTTTCCTTTAGACTTCGGTAACCCTGTGATGAAATCCATGGAAACCTCCTCCCAACGCTGACTTGGGATGGATAATGGTTGTAAAAGACCTAGGTTCTTAATTGTTTCCACCTTATTTTGTTGGCAAACCAAACATTCTACCACAAACCTTTTAACATTAGTTTTAAGGCCATCCCAAAAAAAATCCTTCTTAACTCTATGGTAGGTTTTCAAAAATCCCGAGTGCCCTCCTACTGGAGAGGTGTGCAATTCCAATAGTGTCTTTTGTTTGAGTTGGGAGTTCTTACATAAATATAAGTGATCTTTGTACCATAGTGAATCATTTTTCCATGTAAATGTATCTGATGCAATGGAATCCTGCTGCAACCTTTGAATGAGAGTCCACACTTTTTCGTCATTCTTCCATTCATCCCTCGCTTCTATTATTCAATCGGGTTGGATGATCGAGATAGCACAGAGAAAGGCCTCAACATCTTCATCCTTTCTTGAGAGTGCATCTGCCATAAAATTTTTCTTCCCCTTTTTGTAGACGATTTCAAAATCATAACCCAATATCTTGGTTACCCATTTTTGTTGTTCTTCTGAAGATAGTCTTTGTTCCAAGAAGTATTTAAGACTATCATGATATGTTTTGACCTTGATGTGCCTACCTATTAATTAAGGACGCCATTTCTTCAATGCATGTAGTATTGCCATCATTTCCTTCTCATAAATGGGTTTGTGTAAATCCTTTCCCTTGAGTGGTCAAGTTTCAAAATCCAGGGGCCTTCCTTCTTGCATTAGGACAACACCAATTCCATTTCCTGAGGCATCACATTCCACAATAAATGTTTTTGTGAAGTCTGGGCTGGTCAAGAGAGGAGCTTTGCACATCACCTCTTTAATTTTTTTAAAATATTTAGTTGGCTCTAGAGTCCATGAAAATGCATCCTTCTTAGTTAGTGCCATTAAGTGTGATTCTATTCTTCCATAGTTTCGAACAAACTTGCGGTAGTAACCTGTCAAAACCAAAACTCCTCTAAGATTCTTCAATGTTTTGGGAATTGACCAGTCCATCATGGCCTTAATCTTGTTAGGGTATACCTTGACACCTTCATGAGATACAATATGACCCAAATTCTCTAACTCCTTTACTCCAAAGAAAAATTTGGATGGTTTGGCATATAGTTGTTTCTCCTTTAGTACTTGTAGTACCTTGTCAACATGCCACACATGATCCTGCCAAGACTTGCTATATATTAGTATATCATCAAAAAATACTAACACAAATTTTCAAAGGAAGGGCTTGAAAATGGAATTCATCAACCCTTGGAATGTGGAAGGTGCATTTGTAAGGCCAAAAGGCATGACCAAAAATTCATAATGGCCTTCATGAGTTTGGAATGCTATTTTTGGGATATCTTCTTCCTTCATTCTGATCTGATGATACCTTGAACGAAGATCCAATTTTGTGAAATAGATTGCTCCATGTAGTTCATCTAACAATACATCAATGACGGGAATGGGAAACTTATGTTTAATAGTGATCTTGTTTAGCTCTCTATAATATGGACACATATGCCATGAGCTATCTTTCTTGAATACCATTACCACTGGTGCAAAGTAAGAACTTTGTCTAGGTCTAATAATGCTAGCCTCTAACATTTCTTCAACTATGCGCTCAATTTCACTCTTCTGGGCATAAGGGTATCTATATAGCCTGATGTTAGGAGGAACACTCCCAGGAATTAGGTGAATTTCATGATCATGATTTCAAGTGGGTGGAAGAACTTTGGGAATATATTCAAATACTTTGGAATGCTTATCAATGATCCCTTGGAGATATTGAGGAATAGATGGCTTAGATGTTTGAACATCTAGTGAGCATAGTTGTGCAATAACACCTTGATGCCCCTTTTTCAATAATTTTGTCATTCCATTAGAGATTATCACCTTATCGGGTTTCCCTGTGATACCTCTTAACTCAATTTCTTTTCCTTCCAATGAAAATTTCATGAAAAGTTATTGAAAATTAAAATCCACTGTTCCTAATGATTGTAACCATTGGATTCCTAGTACAACATCTGCACCACCCATGGGTATAGAAATCATTGGACTATTCATTACATATTCCCTCATATTAAGATTGATCTTATTGCATTTTACTGAGCAATTGATAGTTCCTCCATCTGCAATCATTACTTGAAACTCTGGTGCTAGATAAACAGAGAAATTGAGAGCTTTGGCTAATTTATAGTGAATGAAATTATGAGTACTGCCGGAATCAATTAAGACTATTACCTTTTTCTTTTTGATGTATCCTTCGATCTTGAGGGTTTGAGGAGTGATAATTCTAGTCAATTCATTACACGATATCGTGGGAGTCAACTCTTCAGATGAAATTGATTCTACGTTTTCATCATGAGATGGTTCTTGTTCTTTCTCTTCTTCCTCTTCACAATCTATGTAGAATAATTTCTTCTCACTAACCTTATGTCCCTTACTGTACTTGTTGTCACAATTAAAGAATAAACCTCTTTATTTTATTTCCTCCAATTGTTGAGGTGTCAACCTTGTAGGTTGAGGTGTTTTAGAAGAAGGAGCATTGTTCTCTCTATAGATGTTAGGATTGGTCCTTCTAGTAGCCATATCCATATTTTTACTTTCAACATTTCTTGCCACCTTAAATGCATTCTCCAATGATTTGGGTTCCCAAAGGCGAACCTCATGTTGAATGTTATCCTTCAAAGTTCCTATAAATACATCAGTCAAGTGCTCATCTGGAATATTGGTTACCTTTATATTCAATCTTTGGAAGTTCTCAATGTGCTCAGTAACTGAACCCTTTTTCTTGAGATTTATCAATTGGCTAAAGAAGGTATTTCTCCTTGTATCCTCATAGTGTGCTATCATTTCTTTCGTGAAAATTGTCCAAGTGACAAGTGATTTGCGATAACAAAGCCATCGATACCATACAAATTGATAAGGTTATAAATATAAAGAATCAATTCGTACCTTTTGTTTATGTGGCACGTTATGTAGATCAAGGAATTGCTCCATTTGAAGTATCCATGTGATTGGGTCCTTTCCATCAAACTTCCTCATATTGATCTTAGGAACGTGGTTGGTCTTCAACCCAAAGTTTGAGTTTCTCCATTCTTGATTCACCTTCCTTGTGTCCTCATCATGAATTTCATGGGATGCATTTTCACTTTCAGGTGTCTTCTATGTTATGAAATTTTTCAATACTTCCATGATCTCCTCTTTTAAACCATCCATCTTTGTCTCCAACTTAGCTTCCATCTATTGTAGTTCATCTTTTGTTACTATCTTCTTTTGTAAATCATTTATGTCCCTATGCATTTCTTCACCTTCATCAAGAGTCCAAGTAGGAATGTCTGGAGGCTTATTTGGTGTAAAAGTTCCCTTTTTTGGGTGGCATGTTGGCCAAGTATCACTTTTGAACCTTGATTTTGAGGTGGTTTTGCTAGACAATCTTTATTCTGTTGTATCTCCCAAGTTTTGGCCCTTCTGGGTATGAAAATTTATTTTATGTAGTTCTCTGATATTTCTTCTCTGCAATTCCACATGTATGATCAAAATTGGATGTTCCAAGCGGAATTTACGGTAACTTCCCCACAAATTGCTACTTTTTGGCTTTTCCAAGAGAACTCACTTGTATAGCATGCCCCTCACAAAATAATTGATATAAAATTCTGAAACTCCTACCAGAAATACTAGAGACTGTCCACAATCCAATGAAACTAGTCCCACTCAATTTGGATACTCTAGGAAGAATTTATTATTGTTTTACCTGGAACACCTTCTTGAGACTAGTCAGATACCCTATCTTACACAGGGTGTATCTACAAATTTAAGATGACCCATAAGATGAAATTTTTACCACAGATATATTACTAATTTCTGTGAATATCCTCTAGATTTCAGGGTTTGAAACATTACATAAAAAAATTTATAGCAAAAATTTCGCAATGATTCAGTTCAGGATGATTATAAAACCCTATCTTGTACAGGTTGTATGTCCAAAAGTATAAGGCCCCAGGAGCTGAAATTTTAAACCAACGTACCTTGATCCGTCTAATAAATATATGTCAAGCCGTTCCTTTTGAAACATTGTAGAAAAAAAGTTATAGCGAAAATTCCAAGGTGTCTCAAATGTAGCGGCGAAACCCCAAGACCTTGAGCTCTGATACCATATGTTAAGAACCAAATATCAATATAGCATAGAAAAACCTCAGAAAAAGTACTCAACACCTTGAAAAAGAGATAATTTTAGATAATAATCCTCTTCGAGGGGGCAACCTCCTTTTACCCCACTTAAATGTTCAAGTACAAGATGATTCCAAATGAAAATGTCTCCTTGGTATATATAGGAGACTAGGAGGTATAATTACAACTAATGGAATAAATCCAACATAAATAAACTAACATTACTAATGTAATATGCCCCAATTAAGGGGTAATGAGCCAATATTAGGGCTTAACAGTGAGGAGGATTGGGTAACTATACCTCTACTCTACGTCCGATGATGATCCTCTTGTGCTTGAAAGCTTCACCTACTACAAAACTCCTCCCAAGGCTGGCTTGCATTCAAAGACAAACAAACAAAAATCTAGAAGAATGCAATTATATATAAATAAGGGTTATATGTTAGAATAAAAACATAAATCAAATGGAAACATTCGATACACCATGATTTGGGACAGGAAAAGTACTTATTTTATTGATAATACAATGATCACTTACAACCAAATCCGACTAATGATCCACGAACCTAGTCTGGGATCCTCTTCACCAAGCTCCAAGTGCACCTCTGTATGGTTTCTCCTCTTAACCTTATTCTTGGGAAGTGAAATGGGTTTCTGATGGAGGAAGAAGGGAAAATTTGGGAATTCTGAGGAAATTCTCACTGAAGGGCTGCAAGTACTTGGGGCAAGGAGGGGATGTGAAATGGGCAGAGTTTCACTGTTCTTGTGTCTATATGTGGAATGAGACCCCAAAACCTCCTTTTGTATGACAAAAGGATGGTTATTCGATTGGGTGATGGGCTATAGGCAATGGATTAGTTGGGGAACTACCCAATAGTCCGTAATCTCAACGAATTCCTTGCAACTTTTTATTTTTTGCAACTTTTGCAAGTATACACAGGCTGTAGTGGTGCAACATGCATACATACATGGGATGCAGTGGTGCAACAAGCGTATGTATGCGGGTAGTATTGGTGCAGGGCGTGTACATATTCAAAAAATGGGTTTTTTAGAAGAGCAATTCAGTGATGGTTTGGCAAAAAATGCAAGTAAGAGGGCCAAATGCCAAGTATGCATATGTAGAGAAATTTAGGGTTATAACAATCATTTCTTATTTTACTTAATGTAATTTAGTTTTCTCTTTAATGTGACCTAAAGAAAGGTGACATAAAGAAAGGAATAGAGAGCCTTTGAAGACATTCAATAAAAACAACAAGATTTTGGATGAATTACCACCTAAAAAAACCATTCAAGAGATCTGTATTCACCAACACCCCATCAAAATCGTCACTTTTATAATTAATTATCTCCATTCTAGGCATATTTGCATCAAACTTTAAGTCCAAAGTGGCATTTAGAGTAGCATCCACAATGAAAGTTAGAATATATATAGAAACATCCATAGAGTGTGTTGATCATCTACGTTAAATTCATTAGTAGTGTCTACAAATATTAATAGTAAAGTCTTTGTTAACATCTAAAATAAATGTTTTTAATAGTAAAACATTTTGAGAACTTTATTGATTCCTAAGTGGATGCTATATAAAAGAGTAAAAAAGTTAAAATAAAAATTTATAATAAATAATGATGATAATGACAATAATACATAACAAATAATAAGTAGAAGTAGTAGTAAATGAGAATGGGTTTTTATTGGTTGGTAATTTAAGGGTGTTTTTATTATCCTCGCCAAGCATCAAATACACCTAGCGACATGTTGTCCCCTCACAAGTTAGCATGATTTCATAAGTGGGTCATCTATAATTGAGACTAGGTTCATGTCCTTGATAACTTTAATGTAATATATATCATGAATTGTAGATTCTTAGCTTAAGACTTCTTTACTGAATGTTGTTATCCAACATAGATTCATTGAAAATATTCCCATATGAGGGAGGTGCATGCTTATTACATCATGAACAATGGTGTTGTTCAATAATACAATTAATATTGACCATGGTTGACCATGTTCACTATATTAACTTGAGTTCATGATATTTAACATATTTGCAATGGTTAGACATGATCAATGTGATCAACCTTTAGTTTGGCAATGGCTATCATCATCATGATGATTATTTTATGGTCAATGTATAACCATAATGACCACGGTTCACCATATTAGCAATATTGGCCACAAATTGGGCCATATTGACTATGATCGACCATGATTGACCATGATTGATCATTGTTATCCATATTGACCTTGGTTGAACATATTGACTATAATATTTATGATAGTAACCTTATTAACCATAGTTAACCATGGTTGACCATATGGACCACATCCACCCACTAACCCATAATACCCTAATCTATTAACCTCTTTACCCACTAATCTTAATAACCCACTAACCATTGTTGACCATTTTGACCATAATTAATCAAGTTTGATCCGTAACACCTTGAACATCTTAATTAACTAAATATATTGACACACATCCCTTGACTCTTTGATCCCCTAACCCACAAACACCCTATCCACTAACCCACTAAGCCTTAACCCTCATCAACCATATTGACAATGGTTGACAACATTGACCTACTAATCACTTTAAATCCCCTAATTTACTAACTTCTGTCCCACTAACCTTAGTAACCCACTAACTATTATTGACCATATTTACCATGGTTTATCACGGTTAACCCATAAACCCTAAAAAATCGTATTTGACTAATCCCACTATGATTCGGATTTTATGAGCAGAATGAAATGAATACAAATTATTAGATGATGCTTAAGACATAATGACAGAGATACAATAAAATTGGTTTTCTATTCAATAAGGAAATAAGTTGAAACTGTAAAATGCAGCAGAAAAAAAACTTGTTGGAGTGGTGGCGGCTTATCTCTGAGAAGAGATGTGACAGCTATGTTCATTCACAAGAAGATGATTACAATGAGGCTCTGAAGGAATTTTTACAATAAAAAAAAATGTCATAAACCCTAGACATCCAAAAAATTAAACCTAGGAGATGAAGCGCCAAAAGTCATGTGGGCCCCGTTTGGGTAAGTTAGTACATCAACTTCCTGGGGTTGTAACTTTTGCATACAATCTCCGTTTTAGGCGCACGATAGCCCGTTGGAAAGGACTATCCGAGGAATAAAATTTTTACTGCTATCTATTAGAGTTCATTTCTAATTGTGTTGAGCCCTAAAAACATTATTTAGGGCCTCAAAAGGACCCCGCAAGTCAGGGACCCGAAAACTAGGAAAAAAATGCCAAACTGGAAAACTGCAAAAATGAACCAGTTGGAATAGGCGGGAGGCCACCGACATCCATATGGATCATACTAGCCCCTAAAATGTTAACAAACTAACCCATTAATTACTTTATCAACTAACCCCTTAACCCCAAAACTCCCTATTTCACCAAACCAAGTAACCCACTAACTTGTAACCCTCATTGGGCATATTGACTATGGTTGACTATTGTTGACCATCATTGACTATGAATAACCCATAGACCATTGAAACTCCTAATAAAATAACCCACTAATTCTTAAACCCTAACTGCATGACCAACTAACCACTTAGTTGCTAACCCATTAACCAAATAACCATTAATCCCCTAACCCAAAAATATCCTAAAGCATTGACCATAATGACTGCTAGTCCTTAATTTTGCTAATGACTGTTGAACTATTCTTTTCCCTGCCCTACCCTTTCCTAGCATTATTTTTTACTCTATTTTCTTTTTCTACATCCTTTTAAGTGTGCTTGCATTATCCTTTTTAAGAATTTTATGACATGCATTAGTGTGATTAAAGTTAGAATTAGACATTTATGATCTTTCCATCAAATTACAAGTCCTATTTTCCATTTCAAATTTGAAATTTTGCAAAGGGATAGGCACTACAAGAATATTGTTATTCTTGTAGCACCAAGAGTAATCATTGTTGCATATGCGCCAACTTCCCAAGATTGTGTTAGAAAATGTCCGAGATCATTTCCTAAAATCCAACATCATTTATGATTGGGATCAGGTCGTGTGTTCAACTTTGATACTTATTCAAAGGGATTGGGTTGTACTCATTAAGTCTAATATCAAATCGCAGGTTCACAAGTTTCATGTCATGATTCCTAAAATATGATACCCGAGTCCTTCATTATATATGTGTATCAGTTTATACATGTTTTGTCAGTTATAGAACTCTTCTACAACTTTCATATTTTCATAGGTTCTAAAATTGTTGTTGATAAGAAACCATAAGCACCTTCAGATCTTCAGGGATTATAATTGATATCATGGAACCTAAGAAAAGAGGGAAAATTACTCATTTAGAATCGAGGGTGTAGAATTTCTTGAGGCTTATACTCAAATCTCCCAGAAGTTTAGAGATGCAGGATGGTTTAACTTTTGTTTGACACTCCAGGGTTATCATGAACAAGTATCCATGATGTTTGCACAAAAATTTGATGGTTTCGAGACAGTGATGGGAAACGTTTTGATACTTGTGACATAACATTCGATTAGGATTGCATGCAAGCTATCAGTGTATGGAGAGATATGGTGGAAGAAGGAGATGCTTCCTATGGAAATTGTAAATCAATTTTTACTTCCAGAATGCCAAAGCCCTAACTGGAGTCAGGGTATCCCAGAAAGTTGGATGAAGAAAGAATGGAAAACTTCTTTAGTGGTTATTCGTAGGTACATTACATGTGAAGGGACATTTTCCCTTGTCCATCTTTATCATATTAGGTTTTTGATGCATTTGAATGGTGATAGTCCTCTGTGTTTTCCTTTCCTTTTATTAAAGATCTTGTCAAAGATGTCTAAAAGGATACAGACCCATCCTGCAACTGCCAGTAAAATTGTTTTTCACCAAAGACTGATCGAAACCCTAGTTATGTATGCTTTGGGAGAAGTCCAACATTCTTGGGACTGGTTGATTGAATCTCTTAAACTTGAAGAACAAGGACCCAAGCATAAAAATTCTCTAGAGAAGAAATCTAAAAAGGTAAAGGAGGTTCCTAAAACTCCTATTGTTACAGTGAAAGAGAGTTCCACTATAGCCAGAATAACCCAATCCAACAAAAGGAAGTTGCAATCATTGCATGAGACTGAATATTTACATAAAATTTTCCCTGTAGCCAAGATGAACAGAACACAGAAGAAGAAACTAAAAACAGAGTTAGAATTGGATATTCAAACTCAGAATAAGTCCCTGTTCTAAAAAACAATCCTGAAGACTGCAAAGGAGTCCATGTAAGAGGATTGATAAAGCAGAAGCTTAAAAAATACATACATAAACAAGATGAACCCGTTGCAGAGGGTAAAAGTAAGAAATTAAGCAAGAAAGGAAAGATTAAACATGTAGTGAATTATCCCAGTAGATCTAAAACCAAGGCAAAAAATAAGATGAGACTGAATTCAAAGGCCCTATTCAATCCTTATATTAAGAAAGAAAATGTGATTTTCATTGATGATGATACATTGGAAAGTACAGAGTGTTGGAGTTACTTCACACACACCTAGGATTTATTTTTCCTAAGGTTATTCCTTGTTTATTAGTCATAATTAGTCATTATCTAGTCTCTTATATTTTAGGGGAGAATATTCTCTTTCTGTTGACATTTCAGCTTGACTAGTTGAGTTGAGTTTAGATGTTGCATTGGTTTTGTCACCATGCAACATTGAGATCATCACCAACTCACTACTCTTTGTTTAGTCAGTTAACTGAAGACTAGTTGACTAGTTAACTCAGCTAGGTGGTAGTTCACTCCCGTAACTACCTGAGAGACTAGACTAGGTGGTAGTTTACTCTTGTAACTGTTGGTGTGTGTCTAGATTTATATGTACCACCACTATGGCTCATTATTTACTCATTTATTCTATATATATTGTAAATTATTCACTCTTTGAGAGTGGAATACGGTTAATGAGAATTCTTCCATTCTTTCTATCTTGCTTCTTGTTTCTCAATTTCTCTCTGCAAATGTGTGTAGTATTTTCTAGCTAGATCTATTCTGTGCAGGTTCAAAAAATTTACATGGTATCATAGCCGACGAACTATTAAGCAAAAGCTACACCAAATCATTTTTTGAAGGTACAAAAGATTGAAGACAGCAAAAAGATGGATTATTCGCCAGAAATACTTCTCACGCCTCATAACTATTTGGAATGGAAGCCAAAAATTCTACTTCATCTTAGATGTAGAGGCTTGTACCAAATAACTATGGCAATGGAAGTAGAGCCTGATTCTGTCGATGAGAAAAATGATTTTCTCAATAGGCAAGATATGGCCATAAGAAGTATCGGCATGTCTGTTTCTCCCGAAATTTTCCATCAAGTATATGAAGAATCACAAGGATTAACTCCAAATGAATTATGGACCATATTGGAGGTTCTATTTGGGAATAAATAATATTATGAATATTTCATGCAGGAGGTCGAACAGATAGAGCCAGAAGAGAAGCCATTATAAGATCAAGTCTCTTATTATGAAGAGTCTTCTACAAACGTTTTTGCAGAAATTAGTATTCCAATAATTGAAGATGATGTTTACTCCATTTCATATTTATTTTCTGAAATTCATGTGAAAGACATATGGCATGCATCTCAGGAGTCACATGCAAACAAATTTGCATGCACCATGCATGCATGTGAAGAGACAAAAAGAGAGTCGTGCACATCAGATGCCATTCTGATATTTTCTGAGAATAATTTGCTGAAACAAATTGGATATTTGAATTTCTCTCGGGAAAATACCCAATTTCAAAAAACAAATCGTCTGAAATGGAGTCTGGAAAGTGAAGTTATGATTGTTTTAAAAACAACAAAATTTCAGCATTTTTCTAGAAACGGTCGCACGGTTTTCAAAATTTCATCCAAAATTTATTTGGATATTATTCATTACAAGAAGATAAAGTGGATATGTGTGGAAATATCAATGATGCATATACTTCATCAGATTCATGTAGACATCTACATCTTCAACAAAATCTTCAAAGACCACAAACTTGCACAGTTACGAGGTATTCTTGGAGTGAAGGACATAGTTGCTTAACAACTGCCTTTTGTTCCTTATCATTTTTTATTTTATGTATTGTAATTTGAGGAAGGGTTTTTTTCCCATGAGGTTTTCCCTCTTTCCTCGTTTAGTTCAGTGTATCTTTTGTATTTGGGTACCTAACATGGCCTCGTAGCCGGGACCCATTCTTTATTTTCACCATAGTGATGTTCAGGGGGGGTGTTGGAGTTACTTCACACACACCTAGGATTTATTTTTCCTAAGGTTATTCCTTGTTTATTAGTCATAATTAGTCATTATCGAGTATCCTATATTTTAGGGGAGAATATTCCACCTGGAGAATATTCTCTTTCAGTTGACACTTCAGTTTGACTAGTTGAGTTGAGTTTAGATGTTGCATTGGATTTGTCACCATGCAACATTGGAATCATCACCAACTCACTACTCTTTGTTCAGTCAGTTAACTGAAGACTAGTTGACTAGTTAACTCAACTAGGTGGCAGTTCACTCCTGTAACTACCTGAGAGACTCGACTATGTGGAAGTTTAGTCTTGTAACTGTTGGTGTGTGTCCAGATCAATATAGACCACCACTATGGCTCATTAGTTACTCATTTATTCTATATATATATTGTAAATTATTCACTCTTTGAGTGTGGAATATGATTAATGAGAATTCTTCCATTCTTTCTATCTTTCTTCTTCTTTCTCAATTTCTCTCTGCAAATGTGAGTAGTATTTTCTAGCTAGATCTATTCTGTGCAAGTTCAACACATTTACACAGAGGAGGAAAAGAGATAGTCACCACTAACTTCTTCAAATAAGTTGAAAAATGTTAAATTGGAGTCTAAAGATGAACATTATAATGAACCTGTGGAGAAACAGAGAAAATATGAGAAGGGTAAGTACATTGCAGAGCACCCAATCAGGCATGTAACTAGAGCAACAAAAATTCTAAGTCTACACTCCAAATATTTACCCAAGTCCTCTTTGAAAAAGGGCCATTCGACAGATCTTGAAGACAATTCAATAGATGTTGAGATAAAACAAGAGTCTGATTATTTTTCATATATAGAGGAGATACAATATTTTCAATAGATGAAAATGTCAAAAAGTGTTGAAGTAGAAGAGATTTCTAGTAGTTCGTCTTCAAAAGATCATAAGTATGAATTCAAATTAAAAAATACCACATTTTCTATTGACCTAAATCGACTTGCTCTAGATGAAGACCACACTGAATTCAGAGTAGAAATGAGGGATGAAAAAGATAGGGTGAAACAATTTCAAACCATGATCATGAAGTTGAAGAAAGAAAAGTGGATGATAGAATAATGGAATGCCAAGTAGCAGGAGAAGTTGCAGAAACTAAAGAAGAAGAAGAAGAATCAACAAGCCTTGCTCAAAGAGGTAAGGGAGGAAAACATCAAACTGTATTGGCATAATGTGGTTTTGAAAAATAAGATGAAATAAATAAATACCAAAGGCTTTGCCTCTATTATACAGTGAAGGATTCAAAATATGAGGCATCATACATTTTTGACCTTTTGATGAATACAAATATACCTATGCTAAGATTTTGAAAAATGTTATTATAAACTATATAGTGACATAGTATTTCCAAATATGTAAAGTTTTTTCTCATCACAAGAAGGAGTATCTATTCTTCATTCCATCTTGGAGGACCAACTCAGCATCAGATTCACTCATTACTTTATGAGATCTGAATATCTCTTCAGATCAAAAACTAGTCTATATTCAAGATTAATTATCTTAAAACTAGGTTGTAGAGATTCGAATTATTTGTATTTGAGGATATATCTCCTAAGTTTTATCTAGAATATAGGATCTTATCTAAACTGTTTCTATAAATTAGGATCTTTGGAAAATAATTGTTCTGTATAAAAAGGGATCTGATTGGCAAAATTAAGGGTTGATTGGTTGGGAACCATTGGCCATTTTTGAGAAAAATTTGTAAGACAAAGAACTATTTCATTTTGGTACTAAATGGAAAAGGCTATCTGATGGTTAGATTTCTATTCTTGTCTATATTTCTATTTTTTTCTTACTTTAATGCATGTTAATTTGTTGCTAAGCATATGATGTATCTTGTTTGTGAGTAAGCTAGTGAATATTGTATTGTTTGCTTGTTCATAATCAAATTTGTTTTCAAGTACATTTGTCTTTCTTCTTGAATGATATTTGGGATCAAGAGTTTCATATGTGAGTGGACAAATTGAAATATTACATACTTCTCTATATTTCATATTACTTTTTCCATCTGATTTATTGGATTGAATGCCATTTACTAAGCCAATAATATATGAATTTGCTCTTCCATATTTGAGATTGATACTTTTACACTATCTTTGACCCAACCTTCAAACCATTTCAAAACCCAATACAAATCTTTATCCATAAAACCATTGCAATAACTTGATGATTCCCTAGCTTTCTCTTTCACTGTCAAGTGCAACTTTAGGGACTAACAATGACCATGGTTCACCATCTTATTAATATTGACCATAAATTGGCAATATTGACAATGATCAATCCTGATTGACTGTGGTTGATCATTGTTATCCATATTGACCTTGACTAACCATCTTAACTATAATATTGAGAATATTAATCTTATTAACCCTGGTTGACCATGGTTGAATTTATCAACCACATTCACCCACTAACTCTTAATCCCTAATCTATTAACCTTTTTACGAACTAATATTAATAACCCATTAACTTTTGTCAACCTTTATTCCTATAGTTAACAATGTATGACCCATAATACCTTCATCCTCTTAATTATCTAAACATATTGACAACTATCCTTATACCCTTTGATCCTCTACGACAGTAACACCCTAGCCACTAACTCAGTAAACCTTAACCTTCATTAACCATATTAAAAATGGTTAAAAACATTGACACACTATCTTTTGATCCCACAATTTATTAATTTCTCTCACACTAACCCTAGTAACTGACTAACTATCATTGACGATATCGACCATGGTTTACCATGATTAAATCACAAACCCTCAAACCTCTTATTTGACTAATCCCATTAACACCTAACATCTTGCACTGCTAACCCCATGGCCATTAACCCATTATTCACTTAATCCACTAACCCCTTAAAGAACAAAATTCTTACTTCACTCAACCTGGTAACCCACTAACTTGTAACCCTCTCTAGATATATTAGCTGTGGTTGACTATTGTTGACCATCATTGACCATTGTTGACTCTTAAGCCCTTGAAAGTCGTAATAAACTAACCCACTAGATCCTAAACACTAACTACATGACCCACTAACCCTTTAACAACTAACCCATCAACAAACTAACTTATTAATCCCATAACCCCTAAAATTCCTAAAGCACTAACCCTGAAAGTGAATTAACCCCACTAACACCTAATCCCTCACCATGGTTCTCCCTTATGCTCCCATTCATAAATAATTATATAAAATAACACTTTCACACAATAATACAACATTATTATGTTTTAATATACTTTGTTTATTCATTAATACAACATTATTATGTTTTAATATACTTTGTGTATTCATTAATTGATTCATTATATTCATGATTACATGGTCATATCTTAATCAATCCAACATATTTAAGGTTTACTCTAATTTACATTTTAGAATTAGACATCGACGAGGAGATTCAAACTTACATATGAAGGGAAGCTAAAGATACATGTAACTATATGACCATCCTAGAGAAACAAAATGAAATTCATGTTGTATATCTAACCACAATATCCTTATTCAAATAATAACACATAATATCTAGTGGAACAACATGGCTATAGGCCTAAATTTTAAAGGTTCTTTGGAGGACTAACTATACTTTGGAATCCAAATAATGTACAACTCAATAATTTATTTTCCACCAAGTTGTGGATATTTGATTTAGGCAGAAATGCACCCCCTACAAATTAAGTTTTTATACCACTTGATGTAATACTTGCATTCCCCGCATATCAAAATCACACAATAAAATAAAATAAAACCATACTCAGTAGAGAATTCAATTCAACACATAGTCAAGAAAGAATAAACAAATAACATACATAAAAATGATAGAAAATTTATTAGGATCACTCACCAATTATCCTAGGCATCATTACATTCATAGAGATAATGTATAGGTCTTTCGATCAAAATCCTCTACCAACAAATATAGAAGACCAAAACAAAGGAGAGTCAAAGCCCTGGTCACATTAAGGATTTAGATTTTTAAGCTATGTGTAATTGTCTGTTCAACTCCTAAGACTATTCATTTTATTAAGTATCTCAAAAAAATACATAATTTGAATAATACATGATAATGATTGCCTCTTGAACTTCCAGATACAATCCATATTCAAAGTTAAATTAGAAAAATATTCACATGTGGAAAATTATAGACTGCTCATGTAGTGTTCTATAATTGAATTTACCGAACCACTTAAACTCAATATTTTTTGATTGAATTTTAATATAAGGTAAAGGGATATATATTACACATATTATAAAAATGTTACACTTTGATTCCAAATATTGGATGCATGCAAGGAAAAATAATGAACCCATATTTTTGCATAATTTTATGTGTGATCCCTACACTGGGAATCAATATACTTTTGTAAAATTTGGTGTGTGTGTGTGTGTGTGTATACACACACACACACACACACAACCTGAGTCATCCTAATGGTTAAGAACATGTGTTTCCTCCTAAGAGGTCACAAGTTCAAATCCATAGGGGGGTAGGGCATGCATACCTCTGTAGAATTTACTAGTCAAATCGTTGAGTGGAGGGGGTCCCTTGTCCCATAAACAAGGGGGTATCATACACCAATTTAGTGTCTTGATTGGCTGTGACCTTAAAATTATATTATTATAATTAGTATATCCAAATTTTATACCTTAAATCCAAAGCATGAGAGTCTATCAATAAAAATACTAGGCCTCTATATTGGTGTAGAAATAAAATATAGAAATTATTCTTGGTTGGTTGTAGACAATTAAATGGAATCAAATGTTTCTGAAGATTGGTGAGAATCTATAAATGTATCTTTGATATCTTATCCAAATTTCATACCTTGATTCATGTTGGTGCAATTATATGTTCAATATATTGCAATCATTTAATATGTCAATCCGGTTTCATAATCAATAGAGTTGATGCACTATATGTGTTGATAATAGATAAATGCCTATGTTTGATAAGAATAGCTTATATAAGAAAACACTTTCAAACTAATACTCTGTTTTCACACTTTCCAATTAACACTCTCCACACAATTAAAAATCCAGAAAGAAAAACTCATAAACAAGCATATGATCTAAAGTTCTTGCTCAGGTGGTGGATATGTTCATTGTTGGCTCATGAAAGGGAAAGATGAACTTTGATTCTATCTCCTAGAGAAACTAAAATAACAACAATTAACAATCTGCATACTCTTAAAAGAAATATCAATCATCCTAAAAGAAATACCAGGTAGAGTAAAACACTCCATTATAGGTGCATGTAGGGTGAGAGATGGAGGTCTTGATTGTGCCTGTGTTTGCAAGATGTAGACTAATCAATTCTATAATAAAACTCTGGTTACAGTGAAATAATCCTTTATAGGCGAATGGATGGTGAAATATGGAGATACAACTTGTCCCTAGATTTGCAAAATCAAAACAAACACTAAAGCACTTAATATAAGAAAGCACTAAATCATTAATCAAATGATTGTCTTCATATCCTCACACAAAGATGACAAGTAATTACTCAAAAATTGTTGCATTCAAAAATCTCACATCACACACAAAACTCTCACTCACTCAAAATTATCACACATCTATATTCTATGCCATTAAGTGTGTCACTGAAACATAACATGAATAAAGTTAGATGATGTGATCAAGCATATAATTACTCTATCCATACACATAAAAAACCATAATTATATTTACAACTAAATACAAAGAGGCTTACCTTGATTAGGTCGGTGGTCCCTTTCTGTACCAACAAGGCAGCTCTTAAAAGAAACTTACAGAAGAGAAGATTTGAAAACACGCATAGAATCCATGAACTGCAATTATATCATTACTTTAGAAAACAGAGGTACAATCCACAGTCTTTAAGAACCAATCTTACAACATACAGTGCTTAATTCTATCTCTGTATATGTCAATCATATACAAGGATATCTCTTTAAATAGAAACAATTGTTCCAATCAAATTCTAGAGATAACATCAAATACTTGCAAAAATATTACAATTGGTTGATGTATTGATTTTTAAGGGAACGATTCCATCCTTGTTATCCCCTATCCTAGGATAACTAAGTAGATCATGTATCGAGTCCCATGGGTCCTAGACATGGAGTGTCAAGAGTTGGATGACTTGAGCATGGCCCCGGAGGGCCCATGTTTTCTTTAGTGCAACCCATCTATTAGTAGTAGCAGTATCCATCCCACTAGCCTGGCCCTTAAGTAGCACTAAGTATTTCTCCATGAGGTAATAGGTCTTGGTATAATGGTATGTGTCACTCTGATTATTGAAGAACTTGAATATGTTGCACTGAATTCTCCTTCTTTTCATAATGTTTGTTTGGAAATTATGCTCTTTAACTCGCTCATACCTGGGAGGGTGACATGATTCCCTAGTAAGTTGATCTCCCTTTAGGATGGGTTTCCACTGGGTTGGTCTATGAAAGGTCACCATCCATTCCCTCCATACTTACCACTTTCCATCTTTACTCCTCTCATCCCCCTCTACCTTTGTTCGAGCATTGGGTTTGCCACACTAGGAAGGGTTGTATCTTACATTGTGGGAAGAAGGGGGAAAAGGCCCAGAGGTTAAAAGTAGCTTGCAGAAGTTAAAATCCAAAATGAAACCTTTGATATGCTTCACCTAGGGATTCCTAATAAAACAGTAAAAGGCTTCTCAATAAGAAAAGGAAACCCATAATATAAATAAACACTCAAGGTATTAGTTGGTGGATGGGAGGTCTCATCATGAGCCGACCTATTAGGACAATGGGAATATAGTGGTATGACACTACCATCTATCTGGTCACCAAGCCAGGGTAATGGCTCTTGGTGGTATAGCCAAGATAAAGGGGGTCTCATCACGATCCAACTTTGTCATATCCATGAAATGCTTGTGGGTAACGTTGTCACCTCTGGTCACCAAGACAAGACATTTTCCCTCATCTCTTCCCTTGAAGAACAAAAGAAAAAGAAACAAGACTAAGAATAAAAGGCATTGATGGGCTAGAAAACAATGACATCCATGATCAGGTGCAGCTCACCCTCTACAGAGGCACCCACAAGTAAGACCTACATTCACCTGTTATCACTGCACCCTATGCTTGAACACTTCCCATGTCACCTCACACACACTTACATGACCTAGATTGGATATCACCTGGGAAACACCCCAAACTTAGGGAAGTTTATCCCAATAGGACATCCTATGACCCTCTCCACACCCGACTTGTTAAATTGCATAACGTCTTTGAGCATTTGTCTAGGTAAAGATGGGTTTGATGCACATGTTTGGGTAATTTGATTATTATATGTGATTTAAATTGCTATGATCCCTCTAACTTATGAATACCCGGAGGGTGTACATGTTGTTTTTGCAATACTTTACCCGGTGGCCAGGTACATATGGGGGAATGATTAGCTTTGACCTCTATGGGGCTGAAATCCCATAGATGGATGATGTGACCCCAACCAGGGGAAAAGACACACCAAATGCTTGCACCAGGAAGAAAGAAGAATGTTTCCCCTGAGACACTCTAGCAGACCTAGACCTAGGGGGGTCTTAACTTTCCACTAGGACATTGACCCTTGAGAGCCCATGACATCATAATTTTGACCCTAGACATCATCCAGTCATGGTTTTCATTTATAAGGGTGGTTGTGTGCTAGTTGGCACGTGTGGCAACGGGCCTTTGTAGGCCAAACGTTCTACATTTGAGGCCTAGCATTCCACTCTAGGGGCCTAACGTCACCCTAGAAGGGCATGAAGTCACCCTTGGAGATGAAATTAGGGTTTAATTAATGTCATTTATGTAAAGAAAGGATTTTAAATGTAATTTGTCCATGTTGACCTTTTTATGACCTAATTTTAATTAAAGGTCATTGATACTATATAAATAGAGAGATAAAACTTTCATTTTATCATCATAAATTCATCACAAGAGTGTGTGGTCTGAAATTCATCCCTCTTCTAGGGTTATTGGTTGACATTTTCAGCGCACTTCTCTTGGAGGCTAAAAAATCCAACTTGGATCATTTTTGGTGAAGTTACTTGGCATTCTAGGGTTTTATGGCTTTATTCTTCTTGGTGAAGTAAGTAAATATGCAATTCTTCATTTATTTGAATCGTTTATGGTAAATTTGGCTCTTCATGTGAAATATTATGAAATTTCTTGCTTGACAAACCCTAGGAATAAATGAATTAAATTGCTACTTCTTTACTCTTCATTTGTTAGATCTTGCCAAGAGGATTTTGACCTAGGTAAACTTCTAGAGCCCCAAATACTAGCACTTTAGAAGTCATTATCTAGTCAATTGTTGCTTCTAGTATTTATTCAATAGTCTAAGGAAGGAAGATATTTCTAGAGCCTAAAATTGCTTACACTCTAGCAAGTTTGTTCTTAGGGTTTGGATGTTGAGACCTTGAAAAGACAACACCTCTTACATCCATATCTTATTCTTAGGAAAATATAATCATTGTGTCATTTCTTCCAAGAGAAAATTTTCATCTATAGACTCCATTACCTTATAAAGTCACCAGTCCACTCATTATAGTGATTGATTGATCAAACAACTCTCAAACTATCTTCCTTGAAACATTTACTAACATTTACTAACCTTAAACTAGACTAATTCATTGACTAACTTCTTGTTGTTGAAAAATATTTCTACAGCCATCTAACAACAACAAATTCATCTCAAAAGTAACATTAAAAGATGCTTAGACATTGCCAATTTTGCTTCTGAGAAGTTGTTATCATTATGTCAACTTAGAGCTATATTTTCTTGTCATTTTCAAGCATTCTTAAGGATTAATTGTTGTGTCTGTTACAAAATATTCATTGTTGTTATAAATAATCACCTTGCTTCAATTCTATATCATCTTACTTATTTTTCATAGGTTCATGGTCTTATGAAGCACTAACATCATATGGTACTTGAAAATTACACTCTTTTGTTTTCTTGTTCAGGGAAGGTACACCTTATTGACCCTTTTTCTTCATCTCTATAAGCCACAAAGAACCTCTAACAACAACAAATTCATCTCAAAAGTAACATTAAAAGATGATTAGACATTGCCAATTTTGCTTTTGAGAAGTTGTTATCATTATGTCAACTTAGAGCTATATTTTCTTGTCATTTTCAAGCATTCTTAAGGATTAATTGTTGTGTCTGTTACAAAATATTCATTGTTGTTATAAATAATCACCTTGCTTCAATTCTATATCATCTTACTTATTTTTCATAGGTTCATGGTCTTATGAAGCACTAACATCATATGGTACTTGAAAATTACACTCTTTTGTTTTCTTGTTCAGGGAAGGTACACCTTATTGACCCTTTTTCTTCATCTCTATAAGCCACAAAGAACCTCTGACTTGAGTGACCTATGAGAGGGGCGATACTTTATTATATCTTTTACCTTAGACTTCTCAAACCCTCAGGTCACTAGGGATGACTCCCTTGAGGTATTGTGATATACTCCTAAATAGAAATGGGTTTCCTATTAAGGTGACAATGATAGGACACTCCCTGTTACGACAATATTGCATTCACTTTCCTTGGGCTTTGGGAAAGTACATATTGTGCAATAAATTTTTGGTGCCGCTGTTGGGGAACACTGATTCAATATTCCTCAATGACACTTTGGTAAGCCTTTATCCAAATCCTTCTTTTCAAAAATCTTACTTAGCGACTCCACTAAGGGTGATTCCCTCATCCCTTTGATAATCCTTAAGAGGATATCTGGCGACTCCACTAACCTTTTCCAAGGTGCCACCTTACTCTCAATTTTGTGATATTTCCAAGTTATGGGATCTTGGTGCCCTGGTAAAATGTGTATCCGATTATTTATTTCAAAAGTTTTCAAGGATACCCGCATTACTTTAATGAAAAATGGTTGAACAACTCTCCAAGATTCAGAGGCCTCCCAATTACTCACATTGTAGAATTCTTGAAGTATATAAGTGAGATAGAATTGGAAGGGGAGGATGTTCTGGTAAAATTGTTCATACTTTCTCTGCCATGTTTTTTGCAAGAATTTTTTAAGAGATGTTGTGAAGATAGGAGTATATCATCTTTCGTAGACCTCATCAGTTGGTTTATTGAGTTTGTCAAACCCCAATGCCAGACATATGAAGATGCCCTTCAAAATCTCACAGTATCCCTAGAGGATGAAGGATTCACCACTGAGATTGTGGAATATCTCAGGATGTGTACCATACTCAATACCAAGAACCCTCTGATATCTAAAGAGAGATTTATGAAGAAAGTTGTCAACCCCTTAAAGAGGAACAATATTTTTACCATTATTTGATATAATGCAGTAAAGATTTAAATAAAGAATTCAATTATGAGGATGAATCATTAGTATCTGCTCCTCCATCTGATGAACCTATCCAAGATCCTGTCTCTCCTACACAAGATGAAGAGAATGAGGTGAGTCATTTTCCCTTCCAGTTTTTTGATGACACTTTATTCTGTGATTTAGAAGGTGAATAAATAAAGGAGCCCTTGGAAGAGCTCGGTCCTTCATTTTATGATGAATACATGATTAAAGAGATGAGTTTTGAGGATGATGTACTGGACCCCCTTCCATTTGATGAATTCATCCAAGCCATTGATGCTCCTGCACAAAAAGAAGTGAATACGGTAAGTTGTTTCCCTTTACAATATTTTGATGATGCTTTATTTTATGATTTGGAAAGTGAACAAGTACTAGAGGATCCCTTGGATGAATTAAGTCCTTCATGTTATGATAAAGATAATGACATCGTTAATAATATTGATGATTTCATACATGTAGGAAGACGTAAGTGGGATGTGATTGGTTGTAATGAGGATCCCATTTATGATATGGAAGGATATCTTCAAGTGTTTCCTTTACAAAAATCATATGATGTTCCTAATAATTTTGATATTTGGCAACAAGATGATGATATGATTACATAAGTTTTCCAAGCACCCAAGGATGGTCCAGTGCAATGTTCTCCTAATGATTTTCGGTCATACCTTGAGGATTTTGATGAGTAATCCTTTGAGCACTTGGATTTATTCTATGATGTAAATGACCAACCATCGATATGCTCAAATCTTGATAAAGGTAAAGACATTTCTTTCCCAAAGAAGGGTACTTGTAATAGGGTTTTCCATCTCCCTTTGACTGCTTTACCTCGCTATTTAAATAAGGATTTAGTTAGGAAACATGTCCCTTGTCTTGAGTTTTCCCCATGGAACAACCTACTTTTAGAATTCAAGGGTAGGTTGAATATCTTAAGAAGAAGTTTGTTACCTCAATCTTTCAACCTTCCCTTGAGAAATTGTCAAAAATCCTCTAGGTTCTTACTAGTCCCTTCCCAGACCTCAAGATGTGAAAACGTCCAAGGTAGCCAACCTTCAAACTCTTTGAGTCAGTCTTTTGAGCCTTTGATTTTTCACGATCCATTTTTGAGATGGATTGAGCACTTTCATAGAAGTATGACTTGGCATAATGTTTTCCCTCCCTCTCGCCTCCATGTGCCAAACTTCACGATTTCCGATGATGTGATACAATCTCTAACTCATGTTTATCTAGTGTTTATATTATCATTATTTTGGTTTATGATGAAGCAAATAGGCAGGTATTTTGATACATTTCTAGCATGGTTGTACTGGTTGTATGCTTATACCTAGGATTTGACAAGTAAGTATAGGTAAGTAGTGGTAGGTAGGAAATTTCATCCATTGTATATACCATCGCATCTCATATTAGCATAGTTGTAGTGTCATTTTTCATTTTGTATTTCTCCATATATATATATATATATATATATATATATATATATATATATATATATATATATTCTTTCTTATCCTTATTTTATATCATATATGAGCGAGGGGTGATATCACCACCCTGAAGATTATTGATGCGTTTGGTTGAGATCTAGTAGGCACCTGTCATACCAAAGATGCTAAGGTTCTCATGTGCTCTACAGTGAGCACATGTCGCCGAGTTGGAGCTAGGTGCTATCCCCTATACTATGGATAACTAAGGACATCATGTCTCGAGGCCCACAGGTCCTAGACATGGAGTGCCAAGAGTCAGATGACTTGAACATGGTCACGAAGGGCCCATCTTTTCTTCAATGCAACCCATCCATAAACAACAAAAGTATCCATCCTACCAGCCTAGCCTTGAAGTAACAATAATTCTTTCTCCATGAGTGAATGAGCATGGTTATCATGGTATGTGTCACTCTTATTATGGAATCACTTGAATACTTGCACTAAATTCTCCTTCATTTCATAACGTTTTCTTGGAAATTATGCTCTTTAACTTGCTCATACCTGGGAGGGTGACATGATGCCCTAGTAAGTTGATCTCCCTTTAGCATGGGTTTCCATTGGGTGGGTCTATGAAAGGTCATCATCCATACCCTCCTTACTTACCAATTTACATCCTTACTCCTCTCATTCCCCCCCCCTACCTTTGTTCGAGCATTGGGGTTTCCACACTAGGAAGGGTTGTACCTTGCCTCGTGGGAAGACAGGGATAAAGGCCCAGAGGGTAAAAGTAGTTGAAAAGAGTTAAAAGCCAAAATTAAACCTTTGAGATTCTTCACCCATGGATTCCCGAGAAAGCAGTAAAAGGATTCTCAGTAAGAAAAGGGAACCCATAAGATAAATAAATACTCAAGGTATTAGCTGGTAGATGGGAGGTCTCATCATGAGCCGACCTATTAGGACCATGGGCATATAGCGATATGACACTACCATCTATCTGTTCACCAAACTAGGGTAGTGAATCTTGGTGGCATAAAAAAGAAAAAGGGGGTCTCATCATGAGCCAACTTTCTCATATCCGTGAAATTCTTTTAGGTAATGTAGTCACCTCCGGTCACCAAGTCAGGACAGTGTCCCTTATCTCTTCCCTTGAAGAAAAAAATAAAAAGAAATAAGACTAAAAATAAAAGGAATTGTTGGGCTAGGAAACAATGGCATCTATGATACGGTGCAACTCGCCCTCTACAGAGGCACCCACACGTAAGACCTGCATTCCCATGTTATCACTGCACCCTATGCCCGAACACTTCCCATGTCACCTCACACACACTTACATGACCTATATTGGCTCTCACCTAGGAAACACCCTGAACTTAAGGAGGATTATCCTAATAGGACATCCTGAGACCCTCTCCAAAATTGACCTGTTAAATTGTATAACGTCTTTGAGCATTTGTCTGGGTAAAGGGGGGTTTGATGCACATGTTTGGGTAATTTGATTATTAGATGTGATTGAAATTACTATGATCCCTATGACTTATGAACTCTTGGAGGGCATACTTTTTGTTGTTGTATGAATTTTCCCAATGGACAGGTACATATGGGGGAATGATTATCTCAGACCTCCATGGGGATGAAATTTGACAGATGGATGTTATGACCCAAACGAGGGGTAGAGAGACACCAGAGGAATGAACCAGGAAGAAATAAGGGTGTTTCCCTGGAGACACTCTGGAATACCTAGAGCCAGGTGGGTCTTACCTTTCCACTAGGATGTTGACCCTTGAGAGCCCACGACATCATCATTTTGACCCTAGATGTCATCCATTCAGGTTTTTCATTTATGAGGGTGATTGTGTGCTCGTTGGCACATGTGGAAGCATTAAGTTCCTTTAGAGGCCAAACATTTTTCATTTCAGGCCTAGTGTTCCACCCTAGGGGCATAACGTCACCCTAGAAGGGCATGACATCACCCTTGGAGATGAAATTAGGGTTTAATTAATGTCATTTATGTAAAAATAAGATTTTAAATGAAATTTGGCAATGTCGGCCTTTTTATGACCTAATTTTAATTAAAGGTCATTGATACTGTGTAAATAGAGAGAGAAAAATCTCATTTTATCATCATAAACTCATCACACAAGTGTGTGGTCTGAAATTCGGCCCTCTTCTAGGGTTATTGGCTGAAATTTTCAGCACACTTCTCTTGGAGGCTAAAAATTGCAACTTGGATAATGTTTGGTGAAGTTGCTTGGCGTTCTAGGGTTTTATGGCTTGATTATTCTTGGTGAAGTAAGTAAATCTGTAATTCTTCATTTTATTTGAATGGTTTATGGTAAATTTTCTTATTCATGTTAAAGATTATGAAATTGTTTTCTTGACAAACCCTAGGAGTAAAGGACTTAAATTGCTACTTATTCACTCTTCATTTGCTAGACCTTGCCAAGAAGATTTTGACCTAGGTAAACTTTTGGAACGCTAAATACTAAAACTTTAGAAGTCATTATCTAGTCAACTGTTTCTTCTAGTATTTATTCAATAGTCTAAGGAAGGAAGATCTTGTTAGAGCCTAAAATTTCTTACACTCTAGCAATTTTGTTTTTAGGGTTTGGATGTTGAGGCCTTGAAAATCTAACACCTCTTCCATCCATCTCTTATCCTTAGGAAAGTATAATCATTGTGTCATTTCTTACAAGAGAAAACCATCATCTATAGACTCCATTAACCTATAAAGGCACTAGTCCACTCACTATAATGATTGATTGATCAAACAACTCTCAAACTATCTTCCTCGAAACATTTACAAACTTTTACTAACCTTAAACTATACTAATTCAATGACTAACTTGTTGTTGTTGCAAAATATTTCTACAACCATCTACCAACATAAAATTCATCTCAAAATTAACATTAAAAGCTGATAAGACATTTCCAATTTTGCTTTTGGCAAGTTGTTATCATTCTGTCAACTTAGAGCTATATTTTTTTGTCATTTTCAAGCATTCTTAAGGCATAATTGTTGTGGTTGTTACAAAATATTCATTTTTGTTATAAATAATTACCTTGCTGCAGTTTTATATCAGCTTACTTATTTTTCAGAGGTTCATGGTCTTATAAAGCACTAACATCATATGGTACTTGGAAATTTCACTCGTTTCTATTTGTTGTCTTGTTTTGGGAATGTACACCTTATTTACCCTTTTTCTTCATCTCTATAAGACAAAAACAACCTATGACTTGAGTGACCTGTGAGAGGTGTGGGACTTTATTATATCTTTTACTTCAGCCTTCTCAAACCCTCCTGTCACTGGGGACTTCTCCCTTGGGGTATTGTGATATAATCCTAAATAGAAAGGGGTTTCCTATTAAGGTGATAGTGATAGGTCACTCCATGTTACGTCAATGTTGCATCCACTTACCTTGGGTTTTGGGAAAGTATAGATTGTGCGATAACAATCCTCATGAAACAAAGTGCATGAGTGATGAAATGTATCATGTTATTCATAGAACAATGAATTTTCAAACCAATAAATTCCTTGGAACCATCGAGAACAACCTCGTTCAAACATCCAAGCCTGCAAATACAGAACGAGTACCGAATGCGCACAACTAGAGAAAAAGACTAGTACCAGACACACACAGTCCCATAAAATGGTACTAGACGCACACAGTCATATAAATCGGTACCAGACTAACACAAGAATAGGTATAAAATGAGAGTAAAAATAGGTATCGAACGAACTCAACATTGGTAACGGATGATAGCGAAGATAGGTACTGGACGGGCACGAAAATAGGTACTGGACGAAATGAGTACTAGATGAACACCAAAACATGTACCAGATGAATAAGATTTGTTGTCATAAAGTCATATTAGATCATTCAAAATAATTAGAGAGCTTTAAACATCAAATATTAAATCCAAATCATTAATAAATCATCATAAATAATGATTAAACATAATTTACCTCATATGTACACAATAATGGCTAAAGGACATGTTTGTTGAGGAAAATAGGAAAAGAGTGAATATGTATGAGGAAAAATAGGCCAGGATATGGGACAAGCTAAGGCAATTGGAGGTGACAAAAATGAGGCTCAACATTTCTCCCATGCCCAATTCATTGCATGTCCTCATGAAAAAATTGTTGAACCGATCCTCAATATTTCAAAACTGGTGTTGCTCTTCACATTGATTGAATATTAATTGCATGGTTTTAGGATATCCAACCCTGAAAACTGATCCTTAAGCTCCCTCTTAATAAATTTTGTATATTGTATTAGGCACAAAACCTTGTTGATATTGGAAGAGCTTAATAAATCATGTATATTTTAAATAGGCACAATAAACTGTATGCTATATTTTCTTTCTTGATGTGCCTATCCAAAACTTTATACTCCTCCACTTCCTTGTTCAACTCTTCATTCTTTTTTGTAATATTTTTTACTTTCAATACCAACTAATGTTTGGTTAGAGGATTGATTGGTTCATGTGATGCTTGCTCAATTATCTCCTCTGTGGATTCAACTTCCCTCTTTAAATCCTTTAGTGTCTCTTTAACTAATTCATCTGCTTCACCAATAGTTCTCACATAGATTTCTTCTTTCTCTGGTGAGGCTGGAATGTCCATTGGATCCTCTGCAAAAGAAGGAACTCGAGGAATTGTCACCTACTTAGCCATGCTCTGAGTGGTTCTTCATACTGGACCTGATACTTCCTCGGGTGTGCTAACAGGCATAGAAATTTCATCCTTAAACAATCTCCTCTTCTTCGCTTTAGCCTCAGAGATGGGTACCAGACTTTGTTTTTCTTGTGTACTCCTTGTCTTTCTGCCAGGGGACTTAGATGTAGGGGCTAGAACTTATTCCTCTGGTGTACTCCTTGTCTTTATACTAGGGGAATTGGATGTAGGGGATCGAAATTGTTTGTTTGGTGTACTCCTTGTCTCTATACTAGAGGATTGTGCTATAGTACTCCCCTCATTGACTCTAAATTTATTCTTTCTTTTGAATCTCAATTCAAGGGTCTTTTCTACTTCTCCAACCTTTTCCTTAGGTATCTCAACAATTACTTCTGGAATATTATCTGCAATTTACACAACCTACTCCCGAAACATTTCAATAATTACTTCGAGGACATTTCCTGCAATTTCTCCAACATTACGATCATACCTTTGTTTCTTCCTCTTTTCTAACTAATTTGTGTTTTGATTTTAGTGGACAGGTCTGGAAGAATTTTCTTGGTTTTGGATGACCGTTCCACCACAGGTGCAGGATGTTCACTTAAAACTATTATCTTTCCTTTGTCCAATTTTCTTATAGATTTTGGTGAGATAGGGCCAATAGGATATACTTCACTACTCGATTTATTGGTTTTCTTTCTATTGTCTCCCTTATTCCTGTCTGACCATTTACTATGTTCCCCTGTTATATTTCCTTCTAGAAATTTCTTGAGAATTTTTTTTTGTGAGGAGTTTCTTCCAACTACTGTCTCGTTTTCTCAACTCATGAAAAAACAATAGCTTCATCAACCCATGGTGGTAGAGATTGGTTTCAAACTTCTTAGAGGAAAACTTAACCCCTCTCATGATCTTGTTCAAACACATCCAAAGAAAATGGGGAAGGTCTATTTGTGGTCCTCCTTCAAAATGCAATAAAAGACTTAAATGATAAACAAAGGTTACTGCATACCTCCCTTCACAAGTTAAAATTTTTTGAAAGAAGACAATCATTGTCCAATATTCTTCTTTGATCCATCTTTTGGAGATACCTTTCTTCCAATCTGGTTCCAGGTGCTCGAGCTTCAAAAAATTTCTAACAGAGGCTCCTGTTGATGATGATGCCTTTGAAATACTTCTCTTCAGTAGAAGGAAACTCTATCACTTCTTCTATGGTGGCTTCAGTGATCATGAGTTTTATTTCCCCCAACTGGATGCTCTCTCCATCATAAATATGGGTGAAGGCATGAGATACCCCCTCATGATGTCCTATGAATGTTTCTAAAGGGAACCCAGCCGACCCTTCCAAATTTTTCTTTGCATGCTTGATACTCCTTCGTTTCTCTGTACAGATGGAACATAGGTTCATTCCTATCAACCCCCATGCTGGCTTAAAACATGGGTCTAAAAAAAAGTATGGGAAACATAATTCAGGCGAGGGTTTGGTACTGGAAGAAAAATTACAAGAACATGGTGATGGAGTTAGAGTAACGAGATATTAGGAGCGAATAAAGTGGTGGTGTATAGTAGGAAGCAGGTAATTAACGCTCATATGGATGGTGAATCCATCCAGAAGAGTTTATAATGAAAATGAGAAGAAAATGATGAATTCTTTGAAATGATAGTGAGGTAAGGAAGGAGTCTGAAATCATGCCAAAAGATTGTGTTCATGGATAAGGTGATGATCATACCCAGAAGTAACGTCACATCCCATTCTTACTAGTTTTTGTAATTATTACAACGAATGTGGGTGATGTGACCAAAATTCACCATTGGGCAGCATTCGATGTCATAAGTTTAAAACAATGTGAGGTTATATAAGGTGGCATAATCATAGTTTTGACATCGTACGAATGGAAATTTTTGACAAGAGATTCCAAATTGGATGATCACTTCATGAAGAGATATGTTTACATCATAAATGATTTTTAGAATAGGGGAAATCATGAAGACTTTGGAAGATAAGGATATGGGGGTTTAATAACTTAATATGACAAAGGGTATGAGAATAAACACATGTTTAACACAAAATTCACATGATTCTTAATAAAAAGGAATACACATTGAGTCCATACCTCTATTACCTGAAATGTGTTTGATCAAATAAGGAAATATCAAATGTAGAACAATGTTACCTGAATTCCATCATGAATATTGGATCACATAATTAGTATTGTTTCAACACAAAAGGTCGTTTTAGTACCGGACCAACACAAATAATTGATTTAGTATCGGACCAACATAGAGAATTTTTTCCAGTACCAGATGAACTCATAGACTATTGTTTTAGTACCGGATGAAGTTTTGATAGGATACATGGAATCTTGTAGGCTTTCTCTTCGTGTCTAAACATGTTCTAAGGGTCAAGTTTAAGTATATGTTGCAATTCACTAATGTTGTATGTGAATTGGTTCTCTTGAATGACCATGTTGAAAATTGTATAAACAACACACTGATACAAGAATGTTGAAAGTGCAGTGGAAGTGTCATAAAATGAGGCAAACAATCCAATGATTGGACTCCAAGCTTTGTAACAATAAGGAAACTGTATGTGGACATCCTCTTGTAGATATGCATAAACCTCCTCTTTTTGGAACCAGACTAACCACTGCTTTTGTTGCCACTTCCATTTTATTGGAAAAAAAAACCTGACTACTATTGTCCTGTGTATTTTTCTTGAGCCCTGGTGAGTTAATGCTCGTCGGTGTTTTCAATTTTTAGGAGTCTGAAAAAACTTAAAGAAAACTCCATATACTGTCCTGTGGATTTTTCTCAAGCCTAGTTTAGTTAATGCTTGCCGGTGTTTTCAATTTTTAGGATTTTGGAAAACTTAAAGAAAACTCCATTAGGCTCCTTTCCCATGAGTAATCTACTAGTGTTGGGAAAAGGAATAAACTTATGCCTGGTAGATGTCCTCCTTATTTCTTATCTACCTAATAACATAATTAGCTTATGCTTTTGTTAGTAACCCCAAAAATCACTATCTAACACACATCTATATACATATATGTACAAAGTTAAATGAAAACACACAAAAAAAACTTACAGTGGTGGTTCAGTAGGAGGAGAATGTTTATTTTAAACTTGTACAATATCTACTACAAACAAAAATTCAGTGAAAGAACAAAAAAGATACAATGGAAAATACAAACATTACACCGATATTTTTCCCCTGGAAACCCAAACTGAGAAAACCAACATATTCTATATTCATTCATTGTGTTACATTGTTTACAATACAATATACATATAGGAGCCAACGGAATCCAAAACCCTAACCCAATGACCTTGATTAGTCAAAATCCCTAATTCCTTAACCGGAAATAGAAAACGATTGCAAAAGAAACCATGTGCGGAAAAACCACCTAAATATGTGACACGTTTCTCGATGAAGAAAGTTTTTTATTAGGGGCGCTGCCCCCGAACCCCCACATGGGGGGAATTCACCCCCTACAACTCATGCAAATAATATAACACATATCCAACATTCTCCCACTTGTTTTTTTCTTTACATTCAATGGGTTACAGGGTTACATAGTCAACAATCCAAGGAAGCAATGCCCATGGATCCTCTACACCAAGAGAACTTCTCAGTGATCACAGATTTTTTTAATGAATATGAAACATTCTTCAAAGTGTCCACCTTCATCAACAACACTTTATTTTCTTCAACCATGTCTCACAAAGTGATATTGAATATTAATATGCTTTGTCTTTCGATGATGAGTTGGGTTCTTCGCCAAAAACATTGCACTCTGACTGTCACAATCTATCCTTACAACTTTTTGTACCAACCCAATACCTGAACACAATCTTTGTAACCATACTTCTTCCTTACTTGCATGAGTGGCTGCCATGCATTCAACTTCTGTAGTTTAAAGTGCCACTACAACCTGTATTTTTCTCATCCAACTTATTGCTCCTCCAAACAGGTTAAACACATACCCACTTCTAGATCTCCTACAATCCAGATCTCCAGCCTAGTTTGCATCTACAAAGCCATGTATATCCACCACTCTGTCCAATCCTGGTCTTCCTTCATAGCACAATACATAGCTAGCAGTGCCACAAAAATACTTGAAAACCCTTTTTACTTATGTCCAATGCTCCTTCCTTGGTTTTGACATATACATGCTCAAAACTCCCACTGCATGTGCAATGTCTGGTCTAGTACAGACAATTGCATACATCAAAATTCCAACTACACTCACATATGGAACATGAGACATGTCCTCCTCCTCTTCATGTGTCTTGGGACACTGATCCACAGATAAATTTACACCAACAGGAATAGGAACCTTGATCGATTTACATTCTTTCATATTAAACCTTTGCAATATTGTCTCGACATATTTTCTCTGATTTAACCAGAGTTTCCTCCTTTTCTGATATCTTTTAATTTCCATGCCCAAAATAAAATTTGAAGCACCGATATCCTTCATGTCAAATTTAGAGGACAACTGATTTTTCACATCCTAGATAATCTCCTTGCTGTTTCCTATCAACAACATGTCATCCACATACAAGACCAAATAAATCAAATGATCACAAATTAATTTAAAATACACACAATGATCCTCTTTGCTTCTTGTGAAGCCAAGTCCCAAAATATAAGTATCAAATTTTTGATACCACATCCTTAGTGATTGTTTTAAACCATACAAAGACTTTTTAAGCTTGCATACCAACTCCTTCTTTCCCTTCACAACATAACCTTTTGGCTGCTTCATATAGATTTCTTATTCTAGATCCCCATGTAGGAATGTTGTCTTCACATCAATTTTTTCTATTTCAAAATCAAATGCAACAACAATAGATAAAAAAAAAATTATGGAGGTTAACTTGGCAACAGGAGAAAAAATATCACCAAAATCAATTCCCTCAGCGTGGGAATAACCCTTTGCTACTAACCGAGCTTTGTATTTCTCCACTTTTCCTTCTGCATTCAACTTCTTTTTAAATACCCATTTGTTGCCAATGGGATTTCTTCCAGTTGGAAACTCCACTAGATCCCAAGCCTCATTCCTATCCAAAGATGCCATTTCTTCATTCATGGCCCTTTTCCAGAGATTTGCATCCTCTGCATCCACTGCCTCCCTGACAGTTCTAGGATCATCATCAGTAATAGACAAAGAAAAATTTGAATGGAAATCAGATGGATTATACCTTTTTGGTAGCCTTCTTTCTCGAACCGATCTCCTCAATACTGGAGTATGAGGATCTTCTTCTTCTTATTCATGTTCTTTTATAGAGCCTGACTCATCATCTTTTAAATCAAACTCTATTTTCTCTGGTTCTTCCTTACTTGGTAGGACTTCCTATTTAACACCACCCTTCATTTCTCTAAACACCACATCTCAGATATACACTACCTTCTTAGTTTCTGGGTTCCAAAGCTTATAACCTTTGATACCATCATTATATCCAATAAAGATACACTTTTCATCCTTCTTATCTAGCTTACTCTTGTTTTCCTTTGGAACATCAACATATGCATCATAGGAAAATACCTTGAGATTTGTGAGAGAAGGTTCCTTACCAGTCCATAGCTCTTATGGAGTCTTGTCATCCAACACTGATGAGGGTGATCTGTTGACCAGGTAACATGCAGTACCCACTGCCTCTACCCAGAATTCTTTCCCTAACCTGACAGCACTGAGCATGCACCTTGCTTTTTCCATCAACGTCCTGTTCATCCTTTCTGCAACTCCATTCTGCTAAGGTGTGTATGGAGTATTATTCCGCCTTTTTATACTGCACTTCTTACAAAATTCTTCAAATTCATTCCCGTAGAACTCTTTTTCATTATCTGTCCTCAACACCTTAATTCTTTTCTCTGTTTGATTCTCAAAAATAGCCTTAAACACTTTAAACCTATCAAAGACTTTGGATTTATTCTTGAGGAAATATATCCAAGTATTCCTCGAGAATTCATCTATAAATGAGACATAGTACACATATTTTCCCAATGATGGGATTGACACAAGTCTGAAAACATCACTATGAACTAGCTATAAAATTTCTTCTTCCCTCATTACACCAAAGGGGAATCTTACCCGATTCTGCTTCCCATATAGACAATGTTCACAGAAATCAAAATCCAAAGAGAAGTTAGGCATACCTTCAACCATACCTTTATCATGTAGTAGTCAAAGAACCTTCTCTTCGATATTCCCCAGACTTTGATGCCACAACATAATATTTTCTCCAGAGACTATAGGAGTTCTTTATTCTTCAACTCCAATATCAGGAACAATGGAACTATTACACCCATAACTAATAGTGCTTCCTTGCAGTTTATACAGAGTTCCAAACCGAATTCCCTTTAGCAACACCGTTACTCCTCGAACCATCCTATAGGTTTCCTTTTCAAATATTGTTTTTACACCTGCATCGTCCATTTTTCTTACATAAATAAAATTTATGGCCAAACTTGGGATGTGAAAAACACTAGGCAGTGTTCTAATCCTTCCATATATGAGCCTCAACTTGAACTTTCCTCATCCTATGATTTTTTTTGTCGAATCATCACCTAAGAAAAAATTATCTCCATCATACCTTTCATATTCATAGAACCACTCCCTATGGGGAGTCATATGAAAGGATGCACCAGAGCCAACCAACCATGCCTCATGATCTGCATGTGTTCTTGAAGAAGCCATGTACACATCCCCTCCTTCTTCCTTGGAGCTCTTTTCTTCTGTAGAATGATATTCTTCAGATCCCTTCTTTTTTTCAACTTTGGATCTACACTGCTTCTTGTAGTTCCCTTCTTTTCCACATCTCCAACATACCCTTACAAACTTTTCGAGAGATTTATATCTACCCTTAGACTTAGATCTCCCACTTGAGAAGTTAGATCTATTTATTTCCTGGATCGTCCTCTTGCAAATAATGCGTCTGTACTCTTTTGTTCCATATTCTTCCATCTCATCTCCTCCGAAAATAAGGATGAGACCACTTCATCAAACTTCAAGGTATTTGTATTACTGCCTATGGCCACAATCAGACTATCCCATGAGTCTAGTAAAGAACAGAATAAACTAATACATTTATCTTTATCTGAAATTTTAATATCAAAAGATACTAACTGACTTACCACACTATTGAAGGAATTTAAATGCTCTTCCACCGAGTCTCCATATCTCATTCTCAGGTTATACAAATTCTTTCTTAGGAATAGTTTATTTACTAGGGACTTAGACTAATACAACTTCCCCAACGTTTCCCATAAATCCTTGGTTGTAGCTTCCTTTGACACATTCAGTAATACTAAATCGGAGAGACACAGTCGGATTGTGCTCTTTGCCTTCCAATACAAATTTTTCCAGTCATCTATTGAAGTTCATGTAGGTTTAGTACTTAGATCTACCATGATCCAATGATCTCTATCCACCAACATATATTCCATCTTGAGCTTCCACAACTCAAAACTTTTCCCATTAAACTTCTTGATCTCCATATTTGAATTGCTTTCCATTTCTTTTCACCTAAAAAATCAATACCACGATCTCCCACTGTAACAAGGCTCATCATAGTCCAGAGCCAAACCATTGAACATAAAGGCATCCCCCTAAATCCAACAAAGCTTTGATACCAAATGTTGATTTTAACCTTGTACAATATCTACTGCAAATAGATATTCAGTGAAATAATAGTAAAGATACAATGGCAATTACAAACATTGCACGGATATATTTCCCCTAGAAACCCAAACCGGGAAAACCAACATATTCTATATTCATTCATTGTTGTACATTGTTTACAATAAAATATACATATAGGAGCCAGGGACATCCAAAACCCGACCCCAATGACCTGGATTAGTCAAAAACCCTAATTCCTTAATCAGATATAGAAAACTGTCGACAAAGAAACCATGTGCCAAAAAACCACCTAAATATGTGACACATTTCTTGAGGTATAACTCCCATACCCAACAAAGAACTCCTCTTTCTTACCAATTGAATTTCAGAATTTTGAAGAATTTGTTTGATAAAATCCTCTTTAGATAGAGGCTTATGATAAAATTTCAATCAATTCCCATTTACAACAAAGGAGGTTTGATCTTCATCATTATTTTTTATATTTACTGAACCATTGTCATAAAATATGTCTATTTCATAGGGTCCCAACCATCGAGTGGACAATTTACCTTTGAAATTCTTGAACCTACTGTCATATAGGAGGGACCAATCACCTGGAGAAAGGATTTATTCTTGATGTACTTGTCATGCCATTTATTCCTTTGTTCTTGAATGAGTGTAGTGCTCTGAAGAGCATCTTGTCTGATTTCATCAAGTTCATTCAGTTGCAGTATCCTCTATTTTTAGGCTTCATCCAAATCCATTCCCAATTTCACACCAATCCTAAAAGTATTTACTTGGAATTCTATGGGAAGCAACACATGTTTCCCATACACCAATTCATAAGAGGCATGGCCTGTTGTATTTCTCCAAATTGTTCTGTAGGCCCATAAGGCCTCAAACAACCGATCAACCCAGTCTTTATGGTGTAACTGAACTGTCTTGGTAAGTATAACCTCTATCACCTTGTTAGTTGATTCCACTTGTTTGCTTGGGGTTTATAAGGTGAGGATTTTCTATGTTTAATATGATATTGTTCAGTAATGGATTTGACCAGATTGGAGGTAAATTGGGTTCCTTGGTTTGTCACTATTTCTTGACGCACACCAAAATGAGTAAATATGTAGTCAAATAGAAAATCAACAACAGATTATTCATTTTCATAGTACAAAGCTTTATCCTCTACCCATTTAGTCACATAATATGTACATACTATTATATATCTTCTTCTTCGAGACATGGGGTTGATAGGTCCTACAAATTACAAATCCCATTTCTCAAATGGTTCAATTACTACCTGATCTTGGAGAGGCATCTCATCACTTGTAGTAGGTTTCCCCATCCTTTGACAACCATCACAACTAGCCACATACTTCTTTGCATCCTTGAAAATAATTGGCCAATAGTAGCCTGACTGCAGTATTTTGTATGATGTCCTATTATCAACAAAATGGCCTCCACATGGGCCATCATGGAAGGATTTAAAGATGTCATACATATCATCCTCTCATACACATCTTCTAATCACCAAATCAGGTCATGTACGATATAAATAGTCATCATGCCACATATAATTTGCACTAAACTGGATAATCCTCTGTTTTTCTCAAGGGGATAGATTCCGAGGTAATTTTCATGTTACAAGATAGTTATCCACATATGCATACCAAGGAATGTAAGTATAAATAAAAAACATACTTTTATCTGGAAAATTGTCATCCACCGGTGCATTATCACCTGTATGAATAATTCTAGATAAATAAAAAACAAGGCTATGTTTGCCAGGTCTATCAATGATACTAATATTGAATTATTGCAATAGTAGCATCCATATAGTAACTCTAGCATTTGTCATGGGTTTATTCATTAAAAACCTAATGGCTGAATGGTCCATGTGCAAAAAAAATGCATACCTTGTTATGTAGTGTCTAAATTTATTAATGGCATGAACCACTGATAAAAATTCATTTTCAGTGACAATACAATTTACTTCGGTAGGGGAGATATTTTTTTTGACAAAGTAGATAGCATAGGGAAGTTGGTTTTATCTTTGTCCTAGAACATCTCCCAAAGTATTATCTGAGGCATTAGTGCAGATATGAAAGGGAAGAGACCAATTTGGTCCTCTTAACACAGGGGCACTGGAAAGTTTTTTCATTAAAATTTCAAAAGAAATCTTCCATTGTTCATCCCAATGGAATTCAACCTCTTTTGCTAACAATTTGAACAGTGGGGTAGCCAAGTTTGTGAAATTTTGAATGAATCTCCTATAATATCCATCATGCCCTAAGAATCTTCTAACTTCTTTATGTGAGCTAGGGATTCTAATTTGAGAAATAATGTCAATTTTGGCAGGATCTACACTTATTCCAATACTGAAAATATGATGGTCCAAGACAATCCCTTCAGTGAGCATCATTCTAGATTGTTCATGGCTGAGGGAAAGATTAGTCTTTTTACACCTAATCAATACTTTGTCCAAATTGTCCAATGCTTGTTGGAAATCATTCCCATATACCATGAAGTTGTCCATGTAGACTTCTACATAGTCATGGGTTAAATAAAAAAAAATAGCTAGGACAACCCTCTGAAAGGTGACAACGGAATTAAACAAACAAAAGGGAAGAACCATACTAGCATAAGTACCCCATGGGAAAGTAAATGTGGTTTTCTCCTGATCTTCAGGGGCAATTTGGATCTGGTTATACCCACTAAACCCATCTAAGAAATTAAAGTACCTCTTCCTAGATAAGGTATCCAAGACCTGGTCTATGAAAGGCAAGGGAAAATAATCTCTATAGGTAGCCTTGTTCATCTCTCTGATGACCACACAAATCCTCGATTTTCCATTATTATTAGGGAAAATAACTAATGGGGATACCCACTTGCTATCTGAAATAGGGTAAATAAAATTGACATGTAGGAGTTTTTGGAGCTCTTCTTTCACTATATCTTTTAAGGTTGGATTGATTCTTCTTTGGGGATGCCTAACATGTCTGATTTTATCATTGGTTTAAATATGGTTTATACAGGTATCAGGGTGAATTCCTTTCATGTCATATTAATTCCATGCAAAATCACTACATTGTCCTTGAATCATTTGGATCAATTTTTTTTGCTCATCTGATTTCAGGCTAGAATTGATATATAGATATTTTCTAGGACTGATTTCAATAGTCTAAACACATGACTCTTATTCTCCACTTATTGTTGATATAGTGAATAATGTAGAAGTGGAGGGATGCCAAACCTCCTAAAATTCAGGGCTGAAAATATGTGTAAATTCTAGAAAAGATTGAGGATACTCAATACATTCTATATTGGCTAAAAATAGGCTTAAAATTTGTTCTTCAGTTTGTTCTTGAACTCCCTTTGCTCATTCAAGTGTTAACAAGATTTGAGCATAGTTCTCCTCCCCATAGGTATTCTCCAACATAAATGAACTTTAGTGGTTGGTTGGGCAGTAGGAAAGAGAATAAGTTTTTGACTATGGATCCCATTAGAAATTGTCATCTCCCTAGACTACCAACTAATAAATGCATCAACAGTGGCCAACCAAGGTCAACCAAGCACAATTGGATGTCCAGGTTTGGAGGATTTTGACTGAATTACCAAAAGGTCCATAGGATACTCCCAGGAGGCTAAGGTGACTGTTACATCATCTAGGCTTCGTGTTGGGCTGATGACTGATTTTTCTGCCAATTCTACAAAATTATGTGTTGTCCTTAGGTGATTTAGTTGCAACGTTTGCATGGTGTCAATAATCATAACATATATTTTTTATCCTAGATCAATAAGTGTATTTGAAAAATAAATACCATTGATTTCTATAGTCACCACTGGATTTCCTGGATCATTATATTTAGATGGAATTTCTGATATAAATTCTAACAGTTGTCCAACCACCTATATAACAAGAGGTTCCTTCCTCTTCCTTCCATGATTTTTAATGAAAATATCCCTTATAATTTTGGCATAGATAGGAATATATTTGATAGCTTGAAGTAGGAGAATATTCACACATATATTTCTTAGTTGAACTTCTAAATCATGTCCTAAAGGTACCTCAATTTTATTCACAAGTAACCTTTATGGATAAGGTGGAGGATTAGTTTCCTGAGTTATTTCTGATGGTGGAGGAGTGCGAGGAGGAATTTCCTCTTGTACAAGGATGTCTTGTTCTTCATTTCGATGGTTATCTATTTGTTATTTTTCTCGAATAACCATTATAGGATTTGGTTTATTCAATACCTTCCCAGATCTTAATTGAATTTAATTTAATGAAGTAGGATTTATCACATAGGTTGGGAAAGTTTGTACTTCAAGATTATGTACAGGTTGTGTAGGTCTATTGTTCATAATAGGGATGGGTTGTGGAGGAATAGGGGTAGGCCGAGGGGGGTTTGGATTATGTGAATCTTGCACTTGTTTTTGTTGATTTGGGTTCAAAGGCAAGGTGAGTTGTTGTTGCAGTTGGGAAGGTGGAGGTAGAGCAGGTGGATTAAACCCAGGTAACAACTGAGAAATATTTGAAGGATATTGTGGGTAAGTAGGAAACATTTGTTGGATCATTTTGTCATTGATGCCAAAGGATTGATGTCAAAGGAACAATGCCATGTCATAGTATATTGATGTAGTGATTGATGGATCATGTATTGACCTTGATTGATGGATCATGTATGGACCTTGATGTCAATGGATTGATGTCAATAGGAGTCATAGTTGTATGCATAGATGAATATGGATAAATGATTTGTATTTGGATTGATGTAAACATGACTCATTATTTTCTTGTCATGGTTGTACAAATGGATGAACTCTAAAGTGGTCACCTTATGGTGAAAGCCCTCATGGGAAGACGCTTTGCGGTGAACTCCAAAGTGGTCCCCTTATGGTGAAATCCCTCATGGGAAGACGCTTTGAGGTGAATTCCAAAGTTGTCCCCTTATGGTGAAAGCCCTCACAGGAAGACGCTTTGCGGTTGAGTTATCCTAGTTGTATGGTTAGAGAATCCATGCTTAATTGTGGAATAATGAGATGAAGATCAGGGAACTTGTCAGTGAAACTATCCTAGATGGATATTGATTGTCAATCCATTTCTGGTGGTATGTGGAACCCCACATAACTCCTCACAGTGTGAGAGTTATGGCCTTTCGAAGTTGGAGGACCCTCATATGTTGGATTGAAGCCCCAAATGGTCAAATAAGTCAAAGTGCTTGAAAAGAAGATATTATTTAAATAATAAAGTGAAGTGACAAAATCAAAGAGGATTATTTAAATAATAAAGTGAAGTGACAAGTCAAGGAGGATTATTTAAATAATAAAGTGACAAAGTCAAAGAGGATTATTTAAATATTAAAGTGAAGTGACAAAATCAAAGAGGATTATTTAAATAATAAAGTGAAGTGACAAAGTCAAGGAGGATTATTTAAATAATTAAGTGAAGTGAAATAATTATAGAGGATTATTTAAATAATAAAGTGAAGTGACAAAGTCAAGGAGGACTATTTAAATAATAAAGTGACAAAGTCAAAGAGGATTATTTAAACATTAAAGTGAAGTGACAAAATCAAAGATGATTATTTAAATAATAAAGTGAAGTGACAAAGTCAAGGAGGATTATTTCAATAATAAAGTAAATGGAGAACTTTCTAATTATGGAAAGTGGTTATAAGAAGGTTAACCTTAAAATGAGGAAAATGGGTTAAGTGGTCAAGTGGCTATTAGATACATGGACAAGTGGAAAATTGAGAAAAGTTGGACATAGGTGATTATGTGGACAAAGTATCTATGTGGACAAAGTGGCCTAGAAGATGCTTCTAAGGAAGCTACTTGGAGAGTATAAATAAGAATAAAATGTCTGTTGTGAAAATCATCTCTTAAGCATAGCTTGAAGAGAATAGCAAGGGGTTGAAGGAAGGCAGGGCACCTACAATTGGATGAATTCATGGAGACTTGAGTGTGAGCTTATGCCAGGTTCTTGAAGTCTGAAGCAAGTTCCATATCTCCATTCCATGGGCTCAGATTTTCCATGGAAACTCCGGTATGGTTACATAGTTGTCTTGATGGGTATTCTTGCTTATTGTATGGTGAATGCTTAAGGCATTCTTGGTATGGATGTTGTGATATGGTTATCTTGGTAGAGTGAGAAACACTCTTATGGTTCAGTACTGATATGATTTTCATAGTATACTGGTTGCTTATACATGATTAAGTAGAATTGATATTGTATGGTTGAGGAGCATGAGTAAGTTGTGGGAGAGCATAGATGTGTTGTGATTGGTTATGGTTTAGATTGGATTATGAAAGATAGAAGTAGATGTTTTTGAAGGCTGCAAAAGATATGAGTTTTTCATAGAGAGAAAACCCTAATAACTCAGAAGGAATACGTAGGCAGTTGTACAGACTGGTCACATACATACGCGAGCTATACTATTGGTAGGGAGAGTACATACGCGTGCTGCACTACTGACAGGTCATGTACCTATTGATAGATTGGTATTTGTTGAGGATTGATTCCAATGAACCAATGAACTTCAATGGAAAGTGGATTTTTGAAAGAGGATTTTTGATAAATCCTCACACTCAAAACAAAATAAAACAATGGAAAGTGGATTTTTGATAAATCCACACGACTCAAAAATGTGTATTTTTGCATGATCTTCCCACATCCATGCAGCTATTCCCACCAAAAGTCCCATATACTGACCAAAAGTGAAATCTCAACCACATTTGGATTATGGTAAAAATCCTATCATGAAAATATTTCATCCAAGTTACCAAAGAGCCTCAGGCCTCTTAGAAATATTGGTACCACGAGTGGTTCCATGTCCACTCAGACATGGGGAACCACACTTAAGTGGAAACCATTTTCCACTTGGAACTAATTGTTTGAGAGCTTGAAAATATCCTATATAAATAGGTTATTCTTATGCATACAAGAGATAGAAAAGAAAGCATTGTTATGTTGTTTTATATGAGCATTGGAGAACCATTTCGCAAATCATCTTCCTCACATCCATAACAACATATCTAGTGCATTGGACCTCTCCCCTTTGAAGATATTATTTCACCTTCTTGTACACTCATTAAGAGAGATAATGTTCTATTGGGAACAAAAATAACCCTCCAAAGGAGGAGAAGGAGAGCCCCTTGTGATCACCCAATCCTCTGAGGTGTTATCAATATCATATTTATCCATTGGTAATCATATCTCATCTTGTTTCTTTTTTGTTCTTGCATCTTGTGTTTTTAGTTCTTTGTTTTGTTTACATTACATGTTTACGGTGTTCCACTAACACTAATAATTGTATGTGGTGACATTATAGCCTACTCTAACACTCAATAGCTTCTTTTTTCTCACCCATGTGAAAAATTAAGATAAACAGTACCAAAGTCTACTCCAGAGATTTCCCTCGTGAATGACCAACCAATAGTTTTGAAAATCCTTACTCAACCCCAAATCCAAATACCATTCTTCTACCCCTCACCAAGATTTATGGGATACCAGGTAGAAACTACACTTACCCTTCCCAATATGGTGGTAGCTATCCATGTTTGGTATCTTGACCCAAGAATCTACCACCCCATGAAAAAAAACATTGTGTACAAACTTTGCATGTGCCATATGTTCAAACTATGGCCATTATAATCATCAATGTCCCACTCTACCTTAATTTTGAGAAACATTGGCAGGGGTCTACCAAATGACCCTACCAGATCCCATTCAGGTTGTATTACCACTGTCATCATCTCCAAAATCTAGTTCCTCTAACATTTATTATGTATCCACTTCAGAGAATTCACATCATACCTACCCATTCACATTGTGTGGAAAAATGGACCATTTCACTTATATGTGTCCCTTGATCACTGAATATTAAATTTGGCAAATGAATTTCATTCAAAATATTCAAGAGGCCATCCATGCTCACCCCCTAGGGTTCATATAACACACCTACTGAGGAGGAAGTACCCATATCTATTTCCCCATTCATTTGTCTAGTTCATCCACAGAAGAATACACTTCTTTTGTCCCCACCTAACTCATCACAAATCCCTCTGAAAGAAATTCACCCTCCTTATGGAGACCACACCACACACACACACATCTGTACGTATCTATTACATTTATTATAGTGAAGGATCAATCCCTTAAGTTGAACCATTGACCATTATTGAAGATAACACTACCTTGCCACAAGTCCATACCACTTGCATTACCTCAATAGTTATCGATTTTTAGACCCCAAACGCCATGTCAATATTGTATGATATATCCATCCCCAACATGTTTCCCTTTCCCATTCATACCTTTGAGAAGTATTTTCTGTCACATGTCTACCATTTAAACAAAAATATTCTACATTTCATGATGGAGCCTGACTATTCTTGGGATGAAATGCACCATCGATCATTCTTCCTACCTCAAGATGATTTATAATTTGCCACTAACACCAATGTTTGTGCAGTTGAGACTAAGGATTTCATTCCTCTTGGGCATACATATTAGTTCAAAAACTCAATCCCTACCCCTGACGCCTTTGAAGAAGGTAATGTGGATAATATTTCCCTTATCATCAAGGTGGACATTTCAATCAAGACCAACATCACCGAAGAGATCATCCTTAGCGTTGCATGCTCCTTTGAAAATGTCCTTTCCTACAAAGTTTTTTTTTTGGAGCATCGAGACTTTTTTTTCCTAGTCTTATGCTAAAATGCCTGGTATCAACCTAGCTATTGTCTAACACCACATAAATAATTATCTCGATGTTGCGCCTATTGTTGGCAATTCATTCATGCTTGTGCCTGTCCTTATTAATGCTAGGGAGTTTATAATCAAGGTTCATCCATAGTTGACCAACAAAATCCCTAAGCATAGACATATCAATCCTTAAAGAAGGTTGAGGAAGGTATCACCTGAGATACAAAGAGGATCACAGATACCATAAGGTCTTGTGGTAGGTATGAAGGACTAAACAAATTAGGATCCATCTAGATTGGAGTTCATACATTCTATTTCTGACGACTTAATGTGATTAATAAGTAAAACAATACAGACACATATCCAAATAATACATGATAGACGTATAATAGATCAAAATTGTTGCACCTTTATTATTCCTTTTATTCCATTCAACAAAAAGATACAGTAAGAAAACTATATTCGATAACAATAGAGTTGCACATCCTCTTTTATATAAATCCCCATAAGTACAACACATTGCGAAATGAAAATCCTCTTTAGACCTCAAACATATGACAGACTCATATTTATATTTAGAAGCATTACAACATTACAAAGGCTTAGAGTGACCTCGACACACTAGACAATAACTCAATGGAACCTCTAAGTGAGTTTCTGATGCTCTCATTATCTAACCATCTAACTCTATTTATGATGTCACTGCTTCCTTTTATAGCTTTCTCTGCTTGGGAGCTTAGTCTCTTTCTTCTCTACTCCACTCACTCTACTAACAAACTGTTTGTATGCTTCTAGCATCTTCCTACAGTCCACATAGCCTTCTAGAATAAGGAAAATTTTAACTTCCTTTCCATCTCATATTTTTTCAACTTCACGATCCCTTGTGTTGCCCACTATAATCATTCAAGAATATTTCTTGACGATTCCTTTCTTAATTCTATCTTACATATTATTGATTTCTGGTGCGCATGAAAACTTGGAATGACACACATTTGATAGAATTTAGGCTTAGTGTGAAATATCAAAACTTGGTCCGGTGCACACTTCTTGTCATTCTTCACGCATTTTCTTAGGCACATGTAAAACATGGACTTGTCACGTACAAAACTTCCACAAAACTTGGAATGAGCACGCACAACTTTGTTTATGCATGCACGGAAGATTAACCCACAACTTTGGGTGCCAAAAGGCCCCTACCAATATTACTTGTCTTGTTCTTGAGCCAAAAACTTCATGGAATTACTGCCTCAACAAATGACACCATTCTTTTGAGTTCCTGCATGAACTCCTTAAATTGGTGCTAGGGCTCATTAAAGTAGCTCTGGAGATCCTGTATAAGTTGAAAAACTTCCTTGACTTCCACTGTTGTGAGCTAATATATTGTCAAGTTTGTTTTTTTTTTTTTCTCAATGAGAGGGATGACAACAACCTGGGTGTTTGAGAGCTATGTAAACAAGATTAAGGCCCTATCAGCCATAGATGTGATTGTCTCTGACATACTCTGTTATTCATCCTAAGTTGTATTGATCTCATTTTTTTTGTTGCAATTGCTAGCATCATAGCGATGCACTCTCCAGGAGGCAAGGAACCCAAGTCACGTTTTTGTTGCGTGACCTCAGCCTCAAATGATTGAACCCTATCATAGATAGTCGTCAGGTCTATAGGACTTTGTAAATGATTTCACAATTTAAAGGTTTGAGTGACCAACACAAAGAAATCCTGGACACGATTTCGGTCCTCTTGGATGGATGCTTCAACAAGGTCCATTTTCCTCTATAGTTCTATCTCCTTAAGCCTTACCTATTGAATCCATGTGCGAAGTTAAATATTCTTGGCTTGCAGGACATGAATGTGATCAATGACCACTTTTATTTTCTTCAAGGCTAGAATTTCTAGCTACACTTGTTCATTTTGGTAAACCTAGGAGTAGGCTTCGTTAAGAGTAGGGACCATTTCTGCATGATCGGCGAGGATAGCCACATATTGGCCTTGATTTACTACACGCACATCCACTTCAACAATATGTAAGTCATATAAATTTTCTCGAGCCTCTTCAACTTCTGGACACACACGACATTCATGTTGTAAATGGGATCTCATGGTCGCATGATTGGAAATTTCTTGTTCATATTTAAGGCATACATGGACCTACTCACGGCTCATAGTTTGATGGCATTGCCCCATATCATGGACCATGGTAGTGATAAAGCTATGTATTTTAGCTGTAAGGACCTGTGAAAATTCCAATTTTGTATTGGTCGAGACTGAAGGGATCATTGTGAGTATATCAACACTCAACACTCTGCATTGACTAGCTCCCAGAACATCGATGGCTACATTAGCCGAGGGTGGAGACTCTAGCAGGGAGGATAGAGTGAATTGTTGGCCCAGAATATGCATCATTTGCATAATGTCATTTTGGGAGGCTTGTTGTCTGGATAAATACATGTAAATATCCTTCATCATTTATGTGACTTGTCATCTTTGAGTGGGGGAACCCACATCATTTTGATTTTGGGATTTTGTACGCCGACGTTTGTTGGACCCAGACCTAGGCTTGGAATGGGTAAAGGTAAATGTAGCTTCTTCTTTGATAGTGGTTGGTTGAGGTGGAGGTGAGAGATCTCTTTCAGAATGGGAATCGTTGTCGATATGATTTGTGACCTGAGTTTGGGATGTCCACTTTTTATTTTTGGTTGTTGTAGTGTATGTGTCAACCCACTAGCACTAGGAATGTGTTCAACGAAGTTAAGAGACTTTGTATCCTTGGGCTCATTTTCTTTGTCACTTAGAGAAGTCATAGCCTTGTGTTGTTCTTAGAAATTATTTATCCTTAGTTCAAATTCAAATTGCACCTCCGAGAAAGGAGAGTGGTATTTGGCCGACAAGTTTTCGACTCCCTCTATTTTATACCTCTTCGTAGCACAAAAGGGGATCATTGCTTTCATATTACCTACAACTGCATGCGGAAATATTACCACATTATGGAAATTACATTTGAACTTAATATGATGCTCATATATGTCAAATATATGGGCCAGGATGTAGACTCTCTCGACAGAAGCATTGATCAACTGAGTGTACCATTGATGGAAGGATTTATAAATTCTAACATTGGCCTTGACAGTCTTGGAATTATAGAGAGGTAAGAACTAAAGAGAAAGAAATGAGGGGGCAGTGTCCATGTCGATTTCAAATCTAGGGGGTGGCCACCATAGAACCATACCTAGTAATAGGAGGACCCAACTATAATGAAATTCATTTCCCTCATCCTGAGCATTCAAACAGTCAGTGGAAAATTCTTTAAATAAGCAAAGGGCCCAAGCCATTTGAATCCCATCAATGCAACACCTTGTCATGAGAACAACCCTGATAGTGCATTCACCCTTTTGACATTTGTGAATAAGTTTGCATGCAATTAATTGGGTTACAAACTTGACAACTGAATTGTTAATTTCGGGGATTATGACCCCACGCTTTCCCTTGCCTTCGTCGTACTTAGAATAAACTTCCTCATGTGGTTCCTTCTTTTCCTTGAGACTATTTGTCAAATCTTTGTCAGAAGTGGGAAGGTCAGAGACCCTGTGTATAATGGCTTGGCTGATAAGATTTTTTGGTCGAGCCAAAGATATCCCCCATGCACTCTGGTGAGGAGGAAACAACCACATAGTTGAGGAGAAAACAAATGCATGGTTGAATGGCTTGGTCCTGGCCTAAATGTAGACATTTAAAGAGGGAGAGGATTCCATATTTATTTAAGGGTTATACCCACTCCTGCATCACCATTTTTCTAGTTCCATCTTTGTGTTGGTTGAGCTCTGTGTATTTTTCTAAGTGGATTTTGGGGAACTGATGGGGGTCCCAGACATTATAATCAACACACTTGAGCAGGGACACCTTTATGAATTCAGAGCCTTCGAATGGGACGTCGCAGGGTAGCACTGGATTGGTAAGTGACTTCTCTTTCATGGCCTTATCCTTTGGTCATTCCTTAGGTTTTCTTGATGATGCCATATTAGGAGTGGTGGCAATGAGGCATCCTCATCCACTGGCTTATTGTATCTGTCTCCTTCATATGGATCCAGTGGTGCAACCACATGTAGGGTGTCTGTTTGAAATCACATCTACCTCTTCTTCAAATTCAAACCACATTATTATCAAAGGCCCAATTGATGTCAAGTAATACAGGATATGGACCAAATTCATCCATAATTTCTCTGACCTCAAATTTATCCTTTGTTTTTACTCCTTCTATATTCACTTCCACTTGCTCCAATTGACCTATTGAGTAGATATTGTATTGATTTTCCAACCATAGCTAGATGGGAGGCTAGACTATTTTTTTTTTACCCATCACCTCCAAGGATTTCTTTAGAAAAATATTCACGTCAGAACCCAAATCCAACATGACTCCATCCATGTCATAGCCACCTAGCTCTGTTGTCATATTGAACTTGCAACCAATGCAATTTTCCTTGCTGACTTGACATACATCTTTTTCTGGCAGAGGGGATGATATGGTTTCCTCCACTCCTTGTTCCCTCATGCAGGTAGCTAACATCTTTGTCAACTTACTTGCAACCTCTGAATCATTCAACAATCAAAACTAGAAATGCCAGAAAGAACTTTCTTAGTCTTCACGTTCTTTCCTGCGACCCCAATTGTGTAAGGCTTCTGCGCACGTTGCAATTCCTCCAGGAGCTTTTGTTCATGCACTTTTTTCTCAGCACATTACAACTCATTTTTTCTTCGACCTTCTTCCAATTATTGTTGCATTGAACATTGTATTTCTTTGTGCACGTGAGATTCCTTCAAATATCTTGTGTCGCCCGCTGCAATTCTTCACGGGCGTGAACCTATTCCAATGTTGTCTACGTCATCCATTGTACTTCTTTGTGGATACGAGCTTCCTCCAACAATTACTGTGTTTTCCACTGCACTTCTTCTCGGATCTGAGCCTCCTCATCTGCTATTTCTTCTTCCAGTGATCTCTATGCATCGCGAAAGAACTGTTTTTGTTGGGAAACATCAAACTTTGGAGGGGGTTATGATGATGTTGACGGGTCCAAATTCACCCGATAATAGTAAGGGGTTATCCCCGGTAAGAAGTCCCAATTATACCTCTCAACGTTTGGAATAGGGAACCCATCTAGATTCTAGCCCAACAACCATTGTTGGTTTGGTTTTACTTGTTGCGGCCCGTTCCACCGATGAGGGTGAATGATTGATGGTTATGAAAACGGAAGATGTATATGAAGACTATGTAAATGCAAGAATCTAATCTGATTCTAATATTCCCTATCTTATCTAGGAGCGAATTAATGTACATGAGTGAGCTATGACATGAAACTAACTCTACCAATAGCTTCACCCAGATAGCCTAAATGAAGAGATAAAGTTAGATAACACATGCACATGAATATATAACTAGAATAGTCTAAGTCACTATATCACATACATTGGCAGCTCATTTTCTCAGGACATGTAATATAACAAAGAGTAACAAAACTGCAAGAAAACATATATTGTGTCAGAATAGTCCATAAATAAACATGCTCTTACAACCCATGTGAACAACAAACATTCTGCTTGAAATAGTTCACAGTAAAACTGCCACATATGCAATTCCTTCTCTCTATCAAAAGTTGGCCCTGAGAGCTTCTCCGTATTAACAGTTTCAACAATAGTACATGAAAACTGTAAGGAAATCTCTCCAATTTTGTAGTTACAATTCAAATTTGTTCTCTAGTGCTGATGCGTCGTCATGGATTTTGGTTGTAGTGCATCTCATCTAACATAATGACTGGCTCAGACATTAGGGAATCCCATTGCTCAATTATTTGGACTCTTTCCTCAGTCATTTTCATTTGATTACCTTTGCTTCTCCTCTTTCACTGCTACAACTTTTGTTATTTCCTTTTTTGTATGTTTAGTTGTAGATTGCATCGCGATAATGTTGAGCGCAACTCTCCTCTCCTTGGTACATGACACCATCCAACATACAGTACATGAGAGTAACTTCAAATAAACTACCACAAATAATCATTAGAATGCATATAACCGAGTCATTAAATGATCGAAATATCAAGTAAATTTCCCTGGATTAAATTCTTGGATCGTTTGCTCATGATTGAGGCATTGCGTTCTCCGGGGCTGCCAACAAGGTACACGATATTCATCTTGTACAATTGAAGAAATAGGTTAGGAATTTATTAAATCCTATAACTAGAAAGTTGTAGAACTTAGAAATATCTTTCCAATAGTATAAATATCACGTGCAATGGAGACCTGAGTCAAAAGTTATGGCCAATTTATGAAATACAAATTTTTAGGATTAGGAGGTGTTGATGACAACTCCTCTGATTTGCATCAGAGGAGTTGATTGTAACTCCTCTGATTTGCATAGGAGGAGTTTGAATGAACTCCTTCGATGCACATTAAAAGAGTTTGAATGAACTCCTCCGATTTGCATTGAAGGCTAAGTCATGAACCTCTCTGGGTGAAAGATGGACGTTGAGTTATGAAATTCGACAAATAATCGTGTTGGCACACAATCATCTAAGCTCTTTGGAAAAACGGTCGTTATAAATTTGAAACCTAAACTCTATCTCTGTATCATCATCATGCATGCATTGCAAAATCACTAACCTTGAATTATTGTACATTAAACTCAGTTTCATGTGATAGTACATGGTTTGAACGTGATTTTAAATAAATTCAGGGGGAAATTCAAAATAATTAAAAATATATTAAAATGGGGACTCCCTCTACCAAACTATCTCACCTTTCAAACTTAGGAATTATCATTAAAATATTTAAAAAAAAGGATTAAGAACAAGGGGCATGAGCCCTCCCGTCCCCTCCCCTCCCATTTTCATGGCACACATAAATCATGATGAGTATAATGGAAAAGGGTGAGATGCGACGTCGCCTCCCCATCATACTCCAAATTCAAGCTTTGGAGGTTCTTGGATTCCTTGATTCCTTCCTTTCTTCTCCATTTAAAAATACGACCAACGCCAAAGACTATTCATATGCCTCAAG
>JASDQU010100992.1:146347-176221 GCA_032191745.1 Picea mariana
TTTATTTTATCTTTATTTTTTACTTGAACCACATGGTAACTTAGGCGTTTGAAACTTAAACATATTATAACTATTGGAGGACTTAGTTTCGTTGTCGTCGAGCCTGAGTCGACTCACTTATTGTTAACTCTCCGAGTGTACTCGGGGTATTTGTTGTCAACTCTCCCTAATGCCATTAGGAGCACTTGTTTTCAACTCTCTCCAATTCTATCTACGCTCGTGATGTAAGCTTCTCCGAGTAAGTAAGTTAGTTTGGTTGTTGAACATATTGTTGTAGGTGCATAAAATTATTTAAGTGTTTTGTTTGGAGGTGGGGGCACACTTATTTTAAAACAAGGAGGAAACGTGGAGGGGGCCATGTGGGCCATGGTCCCTCCCGTCCACGTAAGCTTTAAAACCTTATGTAATAAACTACATACATTAAAATCTTATATAATAATTCTCATACATTTGTGCATAATTTTTAATTAATTTATTTTAATTCATGTGAATTTGAAATTAAATGTTTTCTTTTAAAACTAAAATAAATTTAAATTAAAGTGTAATTCTAATTAAATAGTTTTACATTAAAACAAATGTTGTTAATAAAAATGAGATTTTTGCATAGGGCAGTGCTAACCAGTTACCTCACTAAAGAAGATGTTGATGCTACATGACTTGACCTTAAAAAGATTATAACTTACTCATACAATGTCGGACCAGGGTACTGTTTTCTATGATGCGGAGAGAACGTAGAGATTCTTTTGGAGAGACAACTGGATATGTCATTCAAGTATTTTATCGGTGTCATGACTACCGAGGCTGACTAGGCTAGAAGTCCTCGGTGATCGTTTTGTAACTTCTGGTCCTCAGAATTCGATTTCGTCAGTTGCGTTGGAATTGTAATAGCGGTAATCATACAATTAACATATTTTAGGGATGAAAAAATGACTTTGACGAACACCTAAAAAATGCGTTCAAAGACATTTTTTAATGAAAGTTTGGGTCTTGTTTTTGCGACTTCTTCGCCCAAATTAGATTTTCTCAGTTGTCGGGTCATCTGTGATGTACATGATCCTGATTCACCCATTGAGACTGAGGTTATGCATCAATAGAACAAAGTTATAAATCTTCCAAAACAATCAACAGATGTCCATTACACTTAGTACTATCTAGGAGTTGAAAGGACCAAATTTCTTTTGAAGTGCATTTCAGAACCAACACAAGACCAAAAGGAGTTGTGGTTATCCCATTTGATTTTTAGGTGATGCTTTCACAATGAATGTTTAGTCATAACGTCAAGAAACTTAAAGAAAACAATCTAGTACTACGTGCATGAAGAAATCCATTGGGGAACACTACGAACTTGATTACAACTGCAGTTTGAACCGAATCAAGTGAGATAGGAAATAATTGAAAAACTGTCTAGATGGGCGTGGAGAGTTTAGTAATTGGAAATCTAACGAGATTAACTAATGAGTTCAGCAAGAAGGGATCTGAGCTGGGAGGGGGATGAGATAAGCCTCAAGACAAAAGTGGGCCACACTGACCTAGTTAGTGTTAGAGAGAGGGAGAAGATAATATTTGATGCACTTGGTGACAATGAGGGGTCGAAATCCTTCAACTGACATATTGAGGATAGAAGAGAGAAACTTATCAATAGGCAACATGTCGACGAGAAAGAGGCGAACTTTGTCGATATGTAGTGCAATGAAGTGAAAGAGAAGGATGTTGTCGAAATGCGATGCAATGACATGAGTTGAAGGGAGTTATTTTGTGAAAGGCGTGCATGTGTTGAAGATAATCATGCGACCAATATCGGTGAGACGATGTTGATCATGCAAACTTCATCGACGATGAAGGTGTGTGTTAGTGAGGTTTGGCAGAAGCGCAATTGTGTGTCAACCAAGTTCAAAGGGAGGTGGACGATGTACTGATGAGAAAATCAATGGTGTGTCAATGAAAATGTGGAAGAAGAATGTGCTTGTTGGTACGCTATGTATCCGCGTCGAAAGAGGAGACTGACTGAAGTGTGGATCATCGGGTAGAAGTGATATGGGGAGGAACTAGAAATGTTGAGGTGAGAAGAGTGAGAGGAAAAACTTGGGCATAACCATTTTCACGAGGGAGAGAGTATGAGGGTTCCGGTTTGAAGAATTTAATGGAGGCCCAATTTCTTGTCTTGGAGAGACGCTAAGGAAAGAAAATTGGGAGGCTGTTGTGCATGTGCAACAAATGGCGATACATTGAGCGAAACCAGAATCTCCGTTAGTCTTTCCTAACTGATATGCATACAATGTAGGAGGTCATATAATTACTTTTCAGATAAAAATTATGGAAATAATGCTCAACAGTTACCTGAAATATTTCATCGTGGTGGGCTCACTAAAGATGCTTGCATATCGGCTAGTGAAGATCATCTGTTGTAAGTAGAGGATGAGATATGATGAGGTTTATTTCCTTAAACTGCGTTGAGGATATAGGTTGGTATCTCCGTCTTGGGACTAATATATATTTGGGATAAATAAACATTTTTCACCAGGTGCATATATATATATATATTGTAGGTGTTTCTCCATTTCCCACGAGTGTCCATATCCCCAATGAAGTCACCATGACATCACATACCTTGCTTCGCTGCCAACGAGCATCCATAGCCCAAGTAGAGATATCTGCATGTCCCCTAGTCTAGTCAAAGTTTCCTTTCCCTTCCTTACCAACTTATTTAGTGCATGCTTAGAATTCGGTGGATGAAGAAAGTAGTGGCGTTTTATCCTGATAGGGGATGACTGTCAGCTATTGAGATTTATTTGAATATTTGTTGCACCTGGCTATGAAATATATCCCTTTTGGTTTCAAGCCTTTAGACTTTGAAACTTTACACAAGTAGATACTTAGTGTGTCGATGGTTCCCCCATTACATAGGATTTGCTCAAAAGCCAATATGAAAGGATGACCATTGATTAACCAATATGTTTAGTCCTAGTTAGAATGCTGACACACTATTCCCAGATAGTCTCGATTTATATTTAAATAGATACCTCCTATTTTTGCTCATGAGCTACGAAAGAGAGGCAAGTTGATTCATTGCTTTTCCATTGTAGAGGATTTTCATATAAAAGATAGACACGGGTGAGAGGACTATATGTCGTTAAGTATAATCAGACATCATAGGAAAAACATAATCTGAGAAATGAACTGCTTTGAGGGGAAAAAATGATGATGAAAGAACAATAAGAAAATATGTATTTAGGGTTAGATATGAACTTAGTCCAATTCCTTGCTGCAACTGAAAAATTAAAACCTTAGATGAATGATGATCAACAATATGTGATTAGGAAAGAAAGTGAATTGATAAAGAAATCACAGATGAGTGTTTTCAGAAGTTTCAAGGATATTCATGTGTTTCGACCAGCTAGAAGTTTGCAGCGTCTTAAAATAACTAATCCATGTGAAATATTATACGTGTATTACTTCATTCAGATGGGTTTCAGTGCCATCACTGGATGAGAACTACACCTCTCATTATGATTTTATAAAGACTTCCAATTCAATTTTGCAGCCTCATGCTTCATGGGTAAGGATTGGCTATAACTCTAATTAGTTGTCCACCATATTTATCTTCTCTGGGATTGCGAGATATTTTTTCCTCTTCCATTCTTCAAGCTCTAGAACTGATGTTACAACACAACATGTTGAACTAAGCATAATTCCAAATGGCGCATGATCAATTCAAATCCTCTGAATACGTGTGAGCTCTTCAAATCTTGTCCTTGTTTTCAAGTGTATATATATTTCCATGATCAAAATTGTTCAAAAATCTTCCCTTTGGGAAGCACAAGACTATGATTGTGATGATCACCATTTTTGCCCCAAAGGAGTGTGCTTGAGAGCCTTTTGATGAGTTAGTATCCATGAAATTAGATCTCATTGTGATTGAATCATCATAGGGGGACTAGAAATTTATGAATTGTTTCTTGAGGATAATCACACCTTCTATCATAGAGTAACCATCACTCCAAAGGTTTTTCTCAATAGACACAATCCTGAGCGAGGCTGTGACAACTGATGTGATCTTTCAATCCAATCTCAATATTTTTCAATATATAAAGTATTCCCCAACAAGGGTAATCGACTTCCAAACTATCAATGTCAAGGTAAATGTTGCTGAGAGAAGTGAATTTTACAATTGAACCTCTCATAAAAATCCTGCACATGGTTTCCTCATGAAGATGGAGGAAAATCAATATTAAGCCAAAATTTTAGTTAGAGAAAACAAAAATAATTAAATGAAAAATAAGAAGCCTTTGATGAAAAACAACTTAAACTAAATCACACCTTCACAAACTACAAACTAGACTAATCACAACAGGCGATATTTATTGAATCCAAGACAAATTGGAATCGATGATATTCAAATTAAAACAAAAGAAAATATATAAGTTAGGCAGGTAGAAAGGAAGTAAGCTAACCATGTTAATCCTATTCATAACCTACCCTACACTGGCTGAAAGAAGGCTAGGCGTAAGCATAGTGCCAATGGAGCCAATAAAGAAACTCTAAACCCGTGATTGCATGTTCATTGAAGTTCAATTGTAGAGAAAGAAGAAGTGAGGGATGAAAGATTGGAAGAATTGATTGATACAAGTCTCCACTCAGTAAATTGAATTTGGCAGTGTTATGATTCGTGATACATGCAGACATGTAATATTATTCCAACCGAGATTCAATTATGTAGTCAGATTTATAATGGTCGATGTATGACTGTTGGGAGGAATTAGAAAGTGAGTGACATAACTAATGAGACTCGAAAAATAAATTTGCGTGCAATGTATATTGTGAGGTAGTATCAAAGTGGGTGGTATTACTCATCCCAGGGGTTGAAATAAGAAAATGAGAGCCTGATGTAATTATCGGTTCAAATCATAGTGCTTCATTATCGATGTATATCTCCCCGGGTTCAAATTTCACATATTCTACATGCTGAGGGGAGAGATGATATCTGCTTGTTGAATGGAAACAATGAAGGACATGTGGCTCCAGACTTTCTCCCGTGACATCGATGAAATCATGTGAAGAATGTTAGAGTATTGAGATGTAATAACCCAAGACCGAGCCCTAGTTGAATTGTAAATATGTTTTATAGGTTGGTGAGCCAAGTGATTATAAGTTAGGAGGCTTAGTAATGATTAGGCTGGAGAGCCTAGATGCTAAAGGCCAGTGAGCCTAATTTTTTATATGTATACACTCATATCATTGATATAATACATCACTTCATGTAGATCGACCATGATAAAAGAATATGTGGAACTAAACTCCACTAGGAAGGGAAAGGGAGGGGCTAAGAGCCTAGAAAAGGGGCTAAGCTAGAGGGCTTAACTCTAAGGGAATATTATATTATTATTCCAAAATACTAAGACAAGGATAAATATCATATTATCCTAAGTTCTTATGAGAAGTTCAATGATTTACAAGTGGAGAGGAAAAAATTCCTGAAGGGCCATGTGTCAATCAGGGCGCATGCAAATATATGTGGGGAAATTACTCTGTTTTCCCATTTTTTCCCCATTCACGAGCACACTCACTCAACCATTCAGGGGGACTGAACATTCTCTCCATCATTTGACCTCTGCGTGATTCACACAACTATGGAACCTGCACACACTCTTGAGATACCCATACTTTATTGTTATCAGTGGTAACCTGGATCCCTCCTGGAAGAAATAGTGCACCTGTACTGACCTGAGTCGGTGCTACACCTTTCTGTTGTGAACAACACATGTTCCATACCTGTTTTTCATTGCTTCCTTTACCTGATCCTATACTTGGTTGACTAGAGAGAGGGATTGAAGAAATAGGTTGTCATGCCTGTGGGATTGAAGAGACAGGTTGTCAGGCCTGTGAGAAACTCTATCCAAGTGAGAGAATTGTTGGGAATTGTTTTCCTGAGGGAGGACAACTTCAGCTATAGGGCTCTAAGAATTATTGTCCTTCTTGTTGTTGAATCCCTAGAAGGGAAGTGGAGAAACTGAAGGATTGTTGATTAGAGAAGGGGCACACTTCTTGGGGTGGAACAAGAATGTGGGAAATGATAGGATGGAGGTTATTAGTTTGAGTTGGCCCCTGGAATGAGATCCTTCATGTTGTCTGATTTGTCTCATCCTAGCCTAGGAATCCCTCTAACCAGGTGGATTTTAGTCCCACCGTAGGGATGACCCACTATTGAGAGTGATGAGAAGCGTGGTCTAAGGCTAGGAGGATCGTGGAAGGTCTGCACATAGTTTGTAGTCTTCTATAAAAAGATAAGTATCAATTTTGTGTTCAATTGCATGTTGTGTATTTATAAATGTCTTTATATTAATGAGTATTGCCTATGTATGTTGTATGCATAGTCTTACTATTAATTTTGGATGAATCTGTGTATTAGAAGAATGAAATTGTCTATTTAAGTCTTATATGTATGAAGTTATGCAAGAGTTTAATTGTGGAATAGCCCAACATGTATAATGTTGGGTGTGTTATAATTTGGTATCAGAGCCCCAATTTCCAACACTAAGCCTGGATGGGTTGAGCAAGTTGATTTGAGTCACTTGAATGGAATTGGGAAAAAACCCCAATTTCTGTTGTTAAATGCTTCGAAAATTAGAGGAAATTGGCCAAAGTGATGAAATTCTCATAATTCAATATCTGTACAAGAGAAATCTAACCTAGGAGGGGTCGAATTTGAAGTGCAAGGAGTGCGCAGGATACTTCTATAAGTTCCAAAATCAGAGAAGATAAATCTCTCTTTGTGAGAAGAAGAAGGGTCGAGATCTGTTTGGGAGGGGATTGAATCCTTCACAACCATTGGATCTAGAGAGGGTGTGTAGTCATTAAGCACCGAATTCCTTCTGAATTCTCCCTCCGGCTATTTTAAAATTTTATTGTGAAAGAGGAAAAATCCCTGAAGCTTTGAAGTCTCGGAGCGAACCCACATCATAGATCATTTGGGAGAAGGAAGACATTGGATCCCCCAAGTCATTTGACAGTTTGACGTTCGGGGAAATCTAGTTGTGGTTGTGCGAAGTGGGGTTTTTCCCAAAGTCTCAAAGTCTGGAACCAATCCAGAGTGTTCATGTTTGGGAAAACATTTCCAAAGATTAAAACGTGCTCGTAATTTTATCGTTCAACAGTTCGGGGGTGGGGTGGTGTTTAGCAGTGAAATCCTTTGAAGCCTGAAGTTTCGAAGTCCCCGAGCCCCAAGTTTTTAAGCCCAAAGTTTCGAACGTTCGGGTGTTTTGATGTGTTATGGTTTGGGACTCTCTAAAGTCCCAAAGTCCCGGAGCATCAGAGTGATGTGACATGATGATGTCACTTAAGGTGATGTGGAATTGTTCGGAAATTCGACATTCAAGAGATGTGTTGTGTGGTATTGAGAAGTTCTCTGAAGTCCAGGAGCGCTGGAATGACATGGCATGCTAATGTCACCTAGGGTAACATGGACCCACTCTAAGCATGCCAAATGTCATCTTGTTTCAGGATTTTCATAGGCCTTTTTGGGCCAATTAGAACTTGACACATGTCACCCATATATTGGGCCATGTGTCATCTATATATTTTCAACACGTAGCAACCCCCTGGTGCATGATTTCTGATGAGACTCCAAAAATTTAGAGATTTGGTATTCATGGATATGTGTGTATGTTTTTGCAATATCGTCTGAAGCTCGAAGCTTCAGAGCATGGGAGCATCGAAGTAGTTTGCTCATTCGACGTTCGGGGAACTTTGTGTGTTGTGTGGTCAAAATTTCCAAATCCTTAAGAAACTAAGTGCCAGAGTAATGAAAAGTTGAGGTTCCAGCCTAGAAATTTGAAAGTTCGGAGTTTAGGAGAAACAATGTGTAAATTTATAAGAACCTCAGAAGCCCTAAGCTCTGAAGCACTGGAGCCCCAAAGATTCGAATAAGTACCCTCCCGGAGTTCTCTAATTCAGTGTTCGGAGAAAGTAAAGTGTGATGCTATGAAAACTTGAAAATCCTGAATTTACGAAGCTCCAAAGAACCAGAGCTCAGAACAACATTGTGTGGCTAAGTGCTTGGTCATAGCCCATGGTCACATGAGATTGGGGGAGAAAGAAAAATGGCTAGTGCCTGAAAATTGATTTTTAGGATAGGAAGGGGCTTAGAAAAGGACCCAATGGGTGTTTTTATTTGTACAAACCTACACCTAAATAAGTAAAGAAGGCCTTTAAACCTGAAGAGAGGATCCAATACGGATGTAAGAGTTAATTCATCTTTGAGAAAGAAGAAGAATTGTACAGGAATTACCTCCAAGGAAGCACAATTTTTCAAATATCCATAACTTTCAACTCAAGACTCAAAATTGAGCAAGGGAGCAATCATTGGAAATATATTGGATAGTATAACATAATTGTTCACCCAGAAAATTGAGTTGAATAGAAAAATTAGAAGAAAATTAGAAGAAATAAGTATGATATATTATTGAACCAGAATGGTTCATATTTTCATGAAATTGTTGAAATAGTTATCCTGACAAAGTTTTGTTGGTTTCACATATTGTAGAGTTAACAACAACTAGATCAGATCAGGATCAACATAGAGTGCAGAGGAATGGAATATGCACAGGGGGCTTACATCTAGGAAGATGATATCAAATGGATGGATTTCCATATGGGTATTGAAGGAACAAAATCCAATGGACATGGAGAAGTAAAGGATGAAAACATTAATATGGTAGAGACCATTAAAAATTTGCATAAATATGTCCAAATTCATAAAGATGATAATGAAAGGCTTATGAAATCCAAGGCGTAGCAGGAGGACTTCAACATGAAGTTAATGCAGATCCTGGACATAATTGAAAAGAAATTGGATAAGGAGAATGGCTCAAGTAAATCAGGAAGTAATAGGTCTCCTGAGGAGAAAGGAAGATCAATGAGTGTTAGCATACATCGACATCACTCCCCAAGGAATTCCAATAAGAGAGCACACAATAGCTCCAATTCATCCCTTGAAAGGAAGCATAAGAAGAGGTCTGGGGTGGATGAATTGTGAGGAGAAATGAACAAAATGAAACCTCCTACATTTGATGGTGAGCACAAGAAGGATGAAGATGCAGAGACAAGGTTGCTAGGCATGAGAAAATATTTTCAATTTCATAATTATTCTTCACATGTAGAAGGAAGAATTGTTATCTATAAGCTCAAGGGAAAGGCACCCATGTAGTGGGATCAACTTGTGCATGTGCAACACATTAAAGAGAAAAATGTTACTTGGAAGGAATTCAAGAAGTATTTTGAAAATAAATACTTGACTAAGAGATATTATGACAAGAAAATGAAGGAGTTATTTGAACTCAAGCTAGGGAGTATGACCTTGATGAATATGAAATAAGGTTTTTAGAACTATTAATGTATGTCTCCTTCATCAAGGATGAGACAATTAAGATTCAAAGGTATTTGAGTGGGTTTCCATCATTCATCAGTGACAAGATACAATATGATAATCCCAAGACTTTGGAGGAGACCACAAGGCGAGCTAAATGCCTATATGATGAACATAAAGGAAAGCCAACTTTCCAAAAATCTTGGGAAGACAAGAATAAGTTCAAGATGGAATAGAGGAAGAAAGGGAATAAGCCACCATTCGTCAGAAATATTCCTTAGGGACAACCAACTTCTAGAGAGATTATAATGATTGAGATAGGTGGGAAAAGGCCAAGGCATCCACCTATTCAATGTTGGGGTTGTAAAGGAGACCATAAGTATAGAGATTGTCCTCACAGAAGTGAAAAAGTKTCATTTGTTCACAATGTATAGAAAGCTAAAAAAGTGGAGTACATCGACATACTGTACCCAAGATCTATGCATCCCTGGACACAAAACAAGTTGAATTTCAATCACACATAATTGAAGTGGAAGGTATAATCAACAACCAAACCATTGCAATTTTAATTGATTYAGGAGCTAGTCATAGTTATATAGATGCTAAGATGGTGGAAATATTTCATTTTCCAAGAAACAAGTATGGATAATATTTGTGGGTGCATCTATCTACCGAAGCCAAAAGAAAGGTTAATGAGATGGTTAAGTCATGTCCAGTGGGCATAAATGGGCTGATCACCAAGGAAGATTTGAACATCTTGCCTTTAGGTTCCTATGACTGTTTAATTGGTATGGATTGGTTAGAATAACACCATGCTATCTTAGACTGTCATAAAAAGGAATTTACTTTCCTAGATGAGGAAGGGAAACTAAAGACAGTCCAGTGAATTCCCAGGGAAGTAACTGTCAGAAAAATCTCAGCAATGTAGCTGAATAAATGTTACAGGAAGGGATGCCAAATATTTTCAGCTCATATGGAAGAAATACCTAAGGATAAGGTGTCAACTATTGAATATTATGCATTCCTAAAGGAGTTTGATGATGTGTTTAATGAAATACCGAGATTACTTCCTAAAAGAGATTGATTTCTCTATAAATTTGATGCCTGGAGCATCTCCAATATCAAATAATCCTTACAGGATGAGTACACCAGAACTGAAGGAGTTGAAAATGCAACTTGAAGATATTTTGAAGAAGGGGTAGATAGACCCAAGTGTGTCCCCTTGGGGTGCCCCAGTTTTATTTGTGAAGAAGAAGGATGGAACATTAAGACTTTTTATTGACTTCAGGCAATTGAACAAAGTAATTGTAAAGAATAAGTATCATTTTCCAAGGATTGGTGACCTCTTTGATCAGTTGAAGAATGAAAAAATATTCTCCAAGATCGATCTCAGATCAGGGTATCATCAAGTAAGAATTAAATATGAATACATCATCAAGACTTCCTTCATAACAAGGTATGGTAATTATGAGTTCACAATGGTTCCATTTGGGTTATCAAATGCACCAAATGTCTTCATGTGTTTAATGAATGATATTTTTAGAGAGTACTTAGATAAGTTTTTCATTGTATTTTTGGATGAAATTCTTATATATTCCAAGTTGGAAGAAGAGCATGAACAACAATTGAAGATGGCATTACAAGTATTAAAGGAGCATCAATTGTATTCCAAATTGAGCAAGTGATCATTTTATCAGAACCAAATTCATTATTTGGGGCATATCATATCTGAGGAAGGGATAACAATGGACCTTGAAAAGTTTGAGGCCATTAGAGGGTGGTCATCACCTAAGAATGTGACAAAAGTCAAATCCTTCATGGGCCTTGCAAGCTACTAAAAAATATTTATTGCAGAATTCTCAAAGATTTCCCACCCGATCACTTCTTTATAAAAGAAAGGAGTAAATTTTCAGTGGATAGTAGAATGTGAAAAGAGCTTCCAACAATTGAAGCAATTATTAACCAGTGCTCCAATTCTAAGGATTGTTGATCCAAATGAAGATTTCATGGTATACATAGATGCATGCAAAGAAGGACTTGGTGGAGTCCTCAGTCAAAATGGGTATGTTGTATGTTATGAATTAAGGAAGTTAAAGGAGTATGAAAGGAATTATGCCACTCATGATTTGGAGTTGGTAGCCATAGTACATGCCTTGAAGAAGTGGAGGAACTAACTCATGGGAAAAAGGTTCGAGTTAAGGACAAACCATCATGGTCTGAAATATTTATTTGGATAACCAAATCTAAATTCCAGGCAGAGCAAGTGGTTGGAATGTCTCAATGAATATGTCTTTCATATAAATCACATGAAAGGGAAAGAGAACAAAGAGGCTGATGCACTCAACAGAAGAGTGCATGAGCTTCATTCTACAACCATTAGCATGTACCAATATGATTTGAAATATAGAATATTGGAGGCTGGAAAATCAGATTTGCAATACATAGAAATGATCACAAAATTTCAGCAAGATAATTTGCAGCAGAAAAATGAAGACTATAAGCTGGGAAATGATGAAGTTCTTAGGTACAAAAGAATAATTTATATACCAAACTCCCAAGAATTGAAAAATATGATATTGAGAGAAATGCATAATGTACCGTATGCTGGACACCTAGCATATCAGAGAACTATTGCAGCTATCAAGAGCCAATATTATTGGCCAGGCATGAAGAAATAAATTGTTGAGTACATTGCCAAATTTTTGGATTGTCAAAAGGTCAAGGATGAGCATAGACACCCAGTTGGGTTGTTGCAACAATTACCCATTCCCGAGTGGAAATGGTAAGTAGTAACAATGAACTTCATCACCAAACTGCCCAAAACAAGAAAACATCATGATGTTATCATGGTGGTGGTGGGCAAGCTTACCAAAGCTACCCATTTCATTCCAATGAAGCTCACTCACAAAGAAAATAACATTGTTGATATTTATATGAGGGAAATTGCTCGATTGCATGGTATACCCAATACAATTGTGTCTGGCAGAGATCCAAAATTCACATCAAATTTCTGGAAAGGATTATTTAAAGGATTTGGAACAAATTTAAATTTTAGCACAACTTATCATCCAGAATCTGATGGGAAAATAGAAAGGGTGAATCAAGTGATGGAGGATATGTTGAAGATGATTGTGATGGATAAAACATCAAAATGGGAATACCATCTTCACTTGGTAGAGTTTTATTACAACAATGGGCACCAAACATCACTAAAGATGAGCCCATTTGAGACACTTTATGGTAGAAGGTGCAACACACCTGTAAGTTGGGACAACCCAATAGATAGAGCAGTGGTTGGACCCAATTTACTTAGAGAAATGGAACAAGAAATGTAAAAAATAAAGCAAAATTTTAAGGCTTCTCAAGATAGGTAGAAAAGCTACACTGATAGGAGTAGAATTCATAGGGAATTTAATGTGGGTGATCATGTATTCTTGAAAGTGAAGGCCAACAGAAGTTCCCTGAAGTTGGAAAATTATTCAAACTTGGCATCTCAATATTGTGAGAGATTTGAAATCCCATAGAGGATTGGGCATGTAGCATATTTTCTTACTTTACCCGCATCAATGTCTATTCTTAATTTATTCCATGTATCATTGCTCAAAAAGTATGTACTTAATGCTAATAATGTTATTGATTGTAATGCGATTCAGATGGAGCAAGAAGGTTCTTTTCAAGTGCATCGAGCGTGCATACTAGACTGGAAGATCAAGCAGCTTCAGAATCGAGCCATATAGCTATTAAAGGTCCAATGGACCTAGTACAGTCCTAAGGTTGCAAGTTGGGAGCATGAAGATGCTATGCGGGCAGAATACCCACATCTTTTTGAAGGTTTTTGAAAATTTTGATGATAGATGTATATATGTATTGCACCGAGGATAATGCAAAAATAAGGGGAGGGGATTGTAATACCCCAAGACCGATCCCCAATTGAATTGTAAATATGTTTTATAGGCTGGTGAGGCAAGTTATAATAAGCTAGGAGGCTTATGTGATGATTAGGCCAAAGAGCCTAGATGCTAAAGGCTAGTGAGCCTAATTTTGTATCTGTAAACACTCATATCATTAATATAATACATCATTGTGTGTATAACGACCACAATAAAAGAGTATGTGGGACTAAAATCCACTAGGAAAGGAAAGGGAGGGGCTAAGAGCTTAGAAAAGGTGCTAATCTAGAGGGCTTAACTCTAAGGGAATATTATATTATTGTTCCAAAATACCAAGGAAAGGATAAATCTCATATTATCCTAAGTTCTTATGGGAATTGGAATTATCTACAAGTGGAGAGGAACAAATTCTTGGAGGGCCATGTGTCAATCAGTGCGCATGCAAATATATGTGCGAAAATTCATCTTTTTCCCCATTTTCCCCCATTCTTGAGCGCACTCACTTAACCATTGAGAGGGATTGATCATTCTCTTCATCAGTTGACCTTTGCATGATTCACGCATCTATGGAACCTGTATGCACTCTTCAACTACCCATACATTCCTGTTATTAATGGTAACTCAGATCCCTCCTAGAAGACACATCACACATGTACTGACGTGATTCGATGTTGTACCTTTATGTTGTGAACAACACCTATTCCATACCTATTTTCTTCTCATGCCTTTACCTAAGAGTGTACATGTTTGACTAGAGAGCTGGATTGAAGAAGTGGGTTGTCAGGCCTATGAGAAACTCTCTCTAGGTGAGAGAATTTTTGGGAATTGTTTTCCCGGGGGAACCCAAATGCAGCTATAGTGCTTTGAGAATTCCTATCCGACCTGTTGTTGAATCCCTGGAAGGGAAGTGGGGTAGCCAAATGACTTTTGAGAAGAGAAGGAGAACACTACCTGGGGTGGGATAGACATGTGGGGAATGAGAGGCTGTAGGCTGTTAGTTTGAGTTGGCCTCTGGAATGAGATTCATCTTTGTTGTCTGATTTGTCTCAGCTTAGCCTAGGAATCCCTTTACCCGGGTGGAGTTTAGTCCTATCTCAGGGGTGACCCACTGTTGAGAGTGATGAGCAATGTGGTCTACGGGTAGGAGGATCGTGAAAGGTTTGCTCGAAGTTTGTGGTATTCTATAAAAAGATAAGTATCAATTATGTTTTCAATTGCATGTTGTGTATTTATACATGTCTTTATATTTATGAGTATTTCTTGTGTATGATGTATGTATAGGCTTACTGTTAATTCCGCATGAATCTGTGTATTAGAAGAATCTAATTGTTTGTTTAAGGCTTATATGTATGAAGTTCCGCAAGATTTTAAGTGTGGCATAGCCCAACATGTATAAGGTTGGGTGTGTTACATGAGATAATATCCAAGGACCATTGATGTATTTTCTTTTGGGGATTAACAGATAATTTCAAAGTAGATTGAGATGATGATGTTTCCCGGATTACCTCGATGTTTCCTATGCTTTGTGTGATGATGGGATATTCGTTTATTGTCATTTCTTCATGAGGATCCACAAACTCATTATGTTATGCATATCTTAGATTTTCAGTGACTATCATCTGTGCATCCAAGTTAGAAATTTCAAATTGTAAAGGATCAACAAATGGCAGTTTAGTGCTCACATTTAATTCTAGAACAAAAAAGTAGCCATCGCAAATGAGGTTATCGATATAAAATTGGGACTTAATAGGGTCTGGAAGTTCATATTTTGAATGGTTACGTGTCATGGATGGACCGTCATTAGGAATGAAATATTGGTCGATCAGGGCTGGGAACTCTTTTAGGTATGGTTTATCATTCGTTGTTTCTTCATTAAAAGGGCAATGTGAGGAGTGTAATGTGGGATAAATAGATGGTTTCACATGTAGGTGACTTCCATCAAACATATTTGTACAAAGGGGATGCAAATATTTAGATTCTGAAGATGAGGAGATTTATTCAGTGAGGGAATCATCACATACCATAATATGTTCATGATTTTCTAAAGGGGGATCGTTAAATAGTTCACACTCCGAGTCTATAGGCTTTGAGATTTCTGGTAAAGATTCCCCTGTAGTTTCAATAGAGTGTTTATTAGAGATTTTGTACCCCTTATATTTAGTGGTTAGACCCAAATTTTGTGAACTAGATATGGTTTGATCATCCAGGTCACACCTTTCAGGATCAGAGACAAGACGATAAAACTAATTTGAGATTAGTTATTATGAGTGTTTGTCATTTCTAGGGAATATATGAAAAATATGAATAAATCTTAGGAATAAATTATCCACAAATTTGTTTCCGAGCCTACATATTCCTTTGAGTTCATCAAAGAGTTCATCATATACATAATCTTCATGAGGTGTGATAAACATTTTCATAAATTTTTTCCAGCTATGAATCAATTTTACTGGAAAGGTCCTAAACCAAGCTTTAATTCACCATTCGAATGTTGGAATGAATTGTTGACATGTTTCATTGTGTTGAAAAATCTTAAGGTTTCGTCGAGCGATGTCGAATCATTTGATATGTGTGAATGCAGAGACATGTCATTATAGGGGTATGGAGAGGAGCCATGTGTTGGTTAAATGTTAATGGAAATGACTCCACATGGGTACGTTTGTCATCTGACCCTCCTTCTAGCTCCAATTCTATTGGCGGTTCTAAATTTTCCTGAAAACAGTAAGGGCTTACCCCCAGTAAGAATTCCCAATTAGACCTCTCACCATTTAKAATAGGGAACCCATCCAGATTCCATCCCGACAACCAATGCTGGTTTGGTTTTACTAGTTGTGGCCTGATCCACCGATGAGGGTGAATGATGGATGGTTATGAAAATGAAAGATGTATATTAAGTCTATGTAAATGAAATAATCTAATCTACTTATAATATACCSTATCCTAGCTAGGAGCGACTTAACGTAAGTGAATGAGCTATGACATGAAACTAACTCTACCAATAGCTTCACCCAAATAGTTGTAATAAAGAAATAAAGTTAGATAACACATGCACATGAATTTATAACCAGAATATTATAAGTCACTATATCACATACATTGGCAAATCATTCGATCAGGACATGTAATATAAGAAAGAGTAACACAACTACAAGAAAACATATATTGCGTTAGAATAGTCTATAAACAAACATGGTCATACAACCCATGTGAACAACAAACATTCTACTTGAAATAGTTCACAGTAAAAATGCCACACATGCAAGTCCTTCTCTCTGTCAAAAGTTGGCCCTGAGGGATTCTCCGCATTAACAGTTTCAACAATAGTCCATGAAAACTCTAAGGAAATCTCTCCAATTTTAGTTGACACTATATTCCCAAAATAGTTCAGAAGCGTACAATGTTTGAAGAGCCAAAATCCCTTCTCTCAGATACAATTCTAGTATTTATTGAATGTTGATGTGACCCTTGGCCTTCTTCCTACCCTAGTGATCTTTCGTTTCCAAATTTTATCTTTATCACCTTTGTAATGACAAGGGGGGAAATCACTAGTTACAATTCGAATTTGTTCTCTAGTGCTGGTGCACCGTCATGGATTTTGGTTGTAGTGCATCTCATGTGACATAATGACTAGCTTGGACATTAGGGAGTCTGATTGTTCAATTATTTGGACCCTTTCCTTAGTCATTTGCATCTGATTACCTTCTCTTCTCCTTTTTCACTGCTACAACTTTTTTTATTGCTTTTTCATCATCTTTAGTTGTAGATAGAATCATGAGAATGTTGAACATGAACCTCCTCCGCTTGAAACTTGGAGCCATTCAACATATAGTATATGAGAGTAACTTCAAATAACCTATATCGAATAATCATTAGAATGCATATAACTTAGGCATTAAATGATCGAAATATCAAGTAAACTTCACTATTTTCAATTCTTGGTTTGTTTTCTCATGATTGAGGTGTTGTGTTCTCTGGGGCTGCCAATAAAGTACCCTATATTCATCTTGAAAAATTAAGGCAATAGTTTACGAATTTATTAAATACTATAAATAGAAAGTCTTATACCTCAGAAATACCTTTCCAATGGTATAAATAATGTGTGAAACGAAGATTTGAGTCAAACCTTATGACCAATTTATGAAATGATTTTTTTTTAGGTTTTGGAGGAGTTGATGGCAACTCCTCCAATTTGCATAAGAAGATTTGATGGAAATTCCTCCGATTTGCATCAGAGGATTTTGAACGAACTCTTTCGATTCACATCAGAGTATTTTGAATGAACTCTTTTGATGCACATCAGAGGAGTTTGAATGAACTCCTCCGATGCACATTGAAGGAGTTTGAAATAACTCCTTTGCATCAGAGGCTAAGTCATGAACCTCGTCATGTGAAAGATGGAGGCTAAGTTATGAAATTTATCGAATGATCATGTTGGTTCCCACTCATACAATCTCTCTATGCAAGTGATCATTTCAAATTCAAAGCTTGGACTCTCTCTATGTATCATCGTCATGCATGTGTTGCAGAATCACTAAGCTTGAATTGTCGTACATTAAAATTGGTTTCATGTGATAGTACTTGGTTTGAAAGTGGTTTTAAATAAGTTCAAAGGGGGAATTAAAAATAATTTAAAAAATTTTAAAATGGGGGGATCCCTCCACCACTCTACCTCACCTCTCAAACTTAGACTTTATCATTAAAATATTTCAAAAAAGGATCAAGAACAAGGGGGGGCATGAGCGCTCCCCTGCTTTCACATTTTCATGGCACATATAAATCATTATGAGTATCATGGGAAAGGGGTGGGATACTACATGCCCTCCCCATCAGACTCCAACTTCAAAATTTGGAGGTTCATGGATCCCCCCTTTCTTCTCCATTAAAAAATACAACCAATGCTAAGCCTATTCATATTCCTTAAGATATATATATATATATATATATATATGTGCTTGATTTTTTACTTAAATAACGTGATAATCTATGTGTTTGAAACTTAAACATATTATAACTATAAAGGAGTTAGTTTCATTGTCGTTGAGTGTGAATTGGCTCACTTGTTGTTAACTTTCCCGAGTGTACTCGGGGAACTTGTTGTCAACTCTCCCGAGTGCAATTTGGGGCACTTGTTGTCAACTCTCCCGAGTTCTATCTAAGCATGTTATGTAAGATTATCCGAGTAAGTAAGCTACTTTGGTTGTTGAACATATTGTTGTAGGTGCATAAATTTGTTTAAGTGTTTTGGTTAGAGGTGGGGCACACTTATTTTAAAACAAGGAGGAAATTTGGAGGGGGCCACAAAATTGTTTAAGTGTTTTGTTTAGAGGTGGGGGCACACTTATTTTAAAATGAGGAAATGTGGAGGGGGGAACGTGGGCCATGGTCCCTCCGCTCCACATAAGATTTAAAACCTTATGTAATAATCCCCATACATTAAAATATTATATAATAATCCCGATACATTTGTGCATCATTTTTAATTAATTTATTTCAATTCATGTGAATTTGAAATTAAATATTTTCTTTTTAAATTGGAATAAATTTAAGCTAAAGTATAATTTTAATTAAATTGTTCTACGTTAAAACAATTGTTGTTAAAAAAATGATTTTTTTGCGTATGGGCGGTGTTAACTAGTTACCTGACTGAAGGAGATGTTGACACTACCCGTGTTGACCTTAAAAAGATCATAACTTACTCATACAATGTCGAATTGGGGTACCATTTTTTGTGATGCGAAGAGAATGGAGAGACAATTTTAGCGAGACAACTGGATATACCATTCAAGTTTTCTATGGATGTCACGTATTCCGAAGTTGACTAGGCTAGAAATCCTCGATGATTGTTTTGTAACTTACGGGCCTCACAATTTGATTCTGTGAATTGCATTGGAATCGTAATGGCGGGAATCATACAATAAACCCATTTCAGGGATGAACAATTCTCTTTTACAGACACCTAAAAATGTTCTCAAAGGTGTTTTTTAATGAAAGTTAGAGTGTCGTTTATGTTGCTACTTTGCCTAAATTAGATTTCGTTAGTTTCCAGGTCATCTGTGATGTACAATATCCTAATTCACCCATTGAGACCGAGGTTATGCATCAATAGAAAAAAAATATAGATCCTCGAAAATAGTTAACTGAGGTCCATTGCACTTAGTACTGTCTAGGGGTTGAAAGGACCAAATTTCTTTCAAAGTGCATTTTAGAACCAACGCAATACGAATAGTTTTTTTGGTTTAACCATATTATTCTAGGCAATGATTTCACAATGAATATTTATTCATAATGTCAAGAAACACAAAGAAAACAAGATAGTACCACATGTGCGAAGAAAGCCACTGGGGATCATTGCAAACTTGATTACGACTACAATTTGAAGCGAATAAGGTGAGATAGATAATAATTGGCCACCTACATATATAGGTGTGGAGAGTTTACTCATTGGAAATGTAAGGAAATTGACTGATGATCACAACAAGAAGGGATTCGAGCTAGGAGGGGGATGAGATAATTCTCAAGACGAAAGTGGGCCATGATGACATAGTCAGTGTTGGCGAGAGAGAGAAGATCATCTTCGATGCAATTGGGGATGATAAGGGGTAGACATCGTTCAGCTAACGTATCAAGGAAAAGAGAGGGAATTGTATCAACATGAAGTGTCTTGACGACAAAGAGGCAAACCTTGTCGATATGTAGTGAAATGAAGCGAAAGAGAGGGACACTGTCAAAATGCGATGAAGTGATACAAGTGGAAGGGAGTCAAATGGTGAAAGGAATTCGTGTGGTGGATATAATCATGTGACAAATATCAGTGAGACAATGTTGATCATGTGAACTTCGTCGACAATGAAGATGTGTGTCAGTGAGGTTTTCCATAAGCTTGATAGTGCATCAGCCAAGTTCAAAGGGAGGTGGACGATGCGTTGATTAGAAAATCAATGGCGTGTCAATGAAAAGGTGGAAGAAGGATGTGATTTTCGGTATTTTATGTATCATTGTAGTAATAAGGGACTCGCTAAAGTGTGGATCGTTGGGTAGAAGTGATCCAAGGAGGAAATGGAAATTTTGAGGAAGGAAGAGCGAGAGGAAAAACTTAGGCGTAGCCATTTGCATGAGGGAGAGACTGTGAGGGTTCTGATTGGAATAATTTAATGGGTGACCAATTTCTTGTCTTGGAGATACACTAAGGAAAGAAAATTGGGAGGATATTATGCATGCACAACAAATTCCTTCCTTATCTTCCTGTCTAAATTTTGACTCGATCCTTCACCATGCTCGAAGTCCACTCCTGTCTTCACTCCTCCTTGGGTTACTACCTCTACATCAACCTCCTCATTCTTCTTATTATTATTGCATGGATTTGCATGTACCATGTTGCAATGGGTGTTATTTTATTTCCATGTTTACAACAAGTTGGGACAATCTTCAATGACATGTTTAGGACTGTAGCAGTATGCATAAAGCATGCACAATTTGGTACAAAACCTTGACACATGCCCAATTTATCCACAATTGAAACAAGTGGGGGATCTACCTCCCCTTCATCCATATCCACATCCATAACTATGCCCGTATCCACCTATAGGACCTCCTTAGTATCTTCCTCTTTGAGAACTACCATGATCACCAACCTTATGATCTTCCTGTACCCATAATGCATCATGGGTATTTTCTTGCATAAACTGGAGTGACCGATAGTTATTGACATCATTCCTCATAGATTTAAAGAACTCATAGAATGGAGTATGGTTAATCATTTGATACTTCTTCAAAGTTGGGAAGTGGGGTGGTACATGGCCCCACTATATATATATATATATATATATATATATATATATATATATATATATATATATATATATATTGCACCATTCTCTTTGTCTCGATGAGAATGGACTTAGTGTGCCCATCACCACATAATTTGAAAGTACAAGGAAATTTTCCCTTTGATTCCCATAAAAACGACATGTGGTACACCATACGTTCTCACACATGAAATTCATCTTCACCATATATTGCAACTACATCATTAGGTTGGCTAGTTGGGACTACACTTGCACCAATTCTGTCGACATCTCGACCCCTCCTCGCGTAGCTTCGAGGCGCATTGAAATTTATTCTACCTTTGCTTGATTAATCACCTTATTTTGGGTGAGCAGGACACAAATATGGGGAATTAACTCCTCAATGAAACACTCTATGTTCTACACGTATTGAATTTGGAATGTCATCCTATCTAATAAAATATTAAACCACTCGTCATAATCCCACACGATTTCTCCTTCTTTCTGTTTAATCTCCTTTATCTCCATGATACATTGAGAATATGACTTAGGTTTTTGGAATTCCCTAAGTAGATATTTCTTATTCTCTATAAAAAACCTTGTCTGTCCCACTGGCATAGTGGCCTTGTACTTCATGTACCACGTCAGGGCTTTGTCCCTGAAAGTGGTGTCCAGCTACGCGATTTTCGTTTCTTTTTTTGTGATCTTGTTCACATACTAGATTTCTTTGCACGTGGACCAATATTGTTCTACATCATATCTACTTGTTCCATGTAATAGGGTTATCCTCAAGGTACGTGTTCCATGTAATGCAGGTATCCTTCAAAACTTTTTAAATCAATAGTCGAATACACTTGTTCTCGGGGCACCATGATCCCATATCTTGGAAAAATGACAAAGTTGAGAGTAAGGTGGCACCTTGGAGAAGGTTAGTGGAGTCGCCAGATATCCTCTTAAGGATTTTCAAAGGGATGAGGGAATCAGCATCAGTGGACTCGCCAGGTAATATTCGTAAGATAAAGGATTTCAAAGGAAGAGGCTTACCGAAAAAGTGTCATCTTGAGGAAAATTGACTCAATGTTCCCCAACGACAGTGCCAAAATGTTATCGCACAAATCATACTTGCCCAAAGCCCAAGACAAGTGGGTACATAATTGGTGTAACTAGGAATAACCTATAATTGTCGCCTTAATAGGAGAGCCCTTTATATTTAGGAGTATGTCAATAATACCCCAAGGGAGACGTCCCCCGTGACCTGGGGATTTGAGAAGGCTAGGGAAAGTAGTCACAAGGAAATATTTCCCCTCTCATAGATCACTCAAATCAAAGGGTTCTTTATGTCTTATAGATATGAAGAAAATAAATATATTGTGTACCTTCCCAGAACAAGAAAACAAGGCATAAAAGGGGCACTTTCCAAGTACCAAAATGATTATTAGTGCTTCATAAGACATTGAACGTTCAAAAAGTAAGCTAGATGATATGAATTTGTAGAAATACAATAATTTATAACAACAATTAGTATTTTATAACAACCAAAAGAATAATTCCTTCAAAGTGCTTGAAAATAACAAGAAGAAATAGCTTTAAACTTGTTGAATGATAGAAGCTTGTTACAAGCAAGTTCGGATATGTATAGCTAGAAAAATAGGTCCCTTTTGCAGAGAATTTGCTTCAGTTAGATGGATGTAGCAATATTTTGCAACAAAAACAAATTCTATTGGTCAAAAGTGCAAGAAAACACCATACAAAGTTAACACTTACCTAGTAGATTGACTATCAATTATCACAATTGAGTGTTGAATGAGTTAAGTGCAAGTTATGTAGGCAAATGTATCCAATCAATGTATGTTTTTATGGCTGTAGAATTTTTTTACTACAACTACAAGTTAGCTTGGGAGTTATTCTAGTTTAGGGTTAGCAAATGTTAGTAAAATATTCAAGGATAAAAGTTTGAGTGTTTGTTTGATCAGTCAAAAATTCAAGTGGTAGAGTAGTTCCTTTCTAGGGTAATGGAGTCACTAATGGAAACAACAAATATTAGAGGAAAAATAGCAATGATAATGATATGTCAAAGGGACAGAGAGGATAAGAGAGGTGTTGGTATCCCAAGGCCTCAAAAAATCCAATCCCAAGAGATAATTCCTAGGAAGTAACAATAGTTAGGCCCTAGTGATTTCTCTTTTCCTTGAAATAAATGTAATAAAATATGAAATTGGGCATGGAAGTAGGGTTACTAGAGTGATAAAATGGTAGGGCTCTAGTATCTACTTCAATATAGTTTCCTCTCAATAAATTTTATCACTTGGAAGACTATAGAGAAAAAGATAATAATATATGTCTTTCCCCTAGGGTTTCAAGCAAGTAATTTCATAATCTTAGACATGAAACAAGTAAAAATAACCATAAAATTCATTCACAATATATAAATGTAGATTTTCCACTTACTTCACCAAGAATAATCAATAAAAAACCCTTGTTGAAGATCCTTCACATGAAAATTTCCAAAGTACACCAATAAATGCCTCCACCAAGAAGTGCGCACCACTAATTTCAGCCAAGAAACCTTAACGAAGGCCAAATTGCAGACCACCACTTGTGTGATGAGTGAATGATGATAAAATATGAGAGTTTTATCTCTTATTTATACAATATCAATGACCTTTAATTATTTTTTAGGTCATAAAAGGTTGACATGGCCAAATTACATCAAAAATCCATTTTTACATAAATTCAATAATTAAACCCTAATTTCACTTTTATAGATGACATCATTCCCTTATAGGGTGATGTTAGAACCCTAGGATGGAACGCTAGGCCTAAAATGAAAAATGCTTGGCCTCCAAAGGCCCCAAATTCTCCCACACCTACCAACTAGCACCAAACCGTCCTCATAAATGGAAAACCCTAATTGGATGATGTCAAGGGTCAACATGATGATGTAAGGGTCCCTCAAGGGAAAACATCATGGTGGAAGGGCAAGACCCCCCTAGTTCTAGGTCTACTAGAGTGTCTCGAGGAAAACATCCTTATTTCTTCATGGTGCCATCCTCTAGTGTCTCTCTACCCCTAGTTGAGGTCACAACATCCATTTGTGGGCTTTCAGCCCCATGGAGTTCTGAGCTAATTGTTATAGCAAGATTTGCCTCACCCTATGCAAATTTTCTCAGAATGCCTTGTTCCATTTCCCTACCTATTATACAACATGAATATACATAGGTTGCACCACTACATCCCATGTACATTGGGGTTTGTGTCCAAAATTTAAAATTGGTGTAGGGTTTCCATGTCATGTCATGAGATCCATGATCCTTGACCTTCCATATACTAGAAACGTTATGTCTCGGCCCTTCAGTTCCACTTGAAGGCTATAAATGGGCAAAATATGAGATATGGAAAAGAGGAGAAGAATTCAACTTTGAGAGAAAAATTACTCTGGAGAAATTATTCACCTCATATTGATTCTGCATTCCTTTATCCTTTTAAGTCCGAACACATTGTTTATCCCCCAATCTCTTTCCTACTTGATTGAAAACCTCATTGTCTCTCTTATATGAGATTTCCTTTGGTGGAGGATTGAAGTGGTGGAGGCCCAACTGGAAGGGACTTGGTTTCTCGGTTATGAACCGTGACGACACGAAAGTTTGTAATTCATTCACTTTTGTTGATTACATCTTAATAGAAATACTCTCTTCTCATCCAATTAATATCTTGCAAATAATTGAATTGTTATTCCATGGGTGTATTTGTTATGAATTTTGATGGATTATTCTATTGAATGTGCTAACATTATATATTATCACCATATGCTTGTGTTTCTTGGTTGTTGAGGACAAGTTTCATGTGTATTGCTTTGATTCAAGTGCTCACTGATGGACTTAGTCAAACGTTTGGACAAGGTAGGGTCATTATCTTGTCTTATTAGCATATTTTCTTAGATAGCATATCTGAGATTATATTTGATTTCTGAAGTCATTTTCGTCTGTTGTGGTTTACCCCTAGCCATAAATATATTTTCCTCATAACATAATTGGTGAACATACTAGGGATATAATCTTCTTTTTAGGGTTTGGAGTGTTTTTCTCCTTTGATTTCTCTCATTTATATTGAGTTTCTTTTCATATGACTGCTTGATAGTCTCTGTTCATTCTGCGTTTCTTAGCCTTCTCCTTAGCCTAGCTGTGTTTTAACACATATACGTGGGTTTTTACCTGACAATCATGTACATATGCATGATTTCCTTCTGCAAGAGGCATATATATGTGCCTTTCTCCTGAACAGTCACGTGCATCATCCTTTGTTTCTTAGTTGCTGGGTTTGATGTTTGCTGAGTAAGTTTTGATGGTTGTTGAGTCGTCTTGGGTCTCTATTATGAATGTTATGTGTCTATGGAATGATAGGAAACCTTTCTTTGGTTGAATTTTTGGGCGGTTCCTTTCTCATCATCCTTTTCATTTGATTTTCCTTGCATCTTGGGCCGGGTGTTTTCTTCTTGATATCCTAATTGGTTTGTCTTTGTTTACATACAATAGAATTTTTATATCAAGTTGTTGTTCAGTCCTTGCATTTTCATTCTTTTATATTGAAAATAAAAAAATATTAGGCATTTTGCATTGATGGAATTTGATCTTTTGGGTTCTTATCATTGATCTTAGTAAATGTAAAGAAAGATTGCATCTTATTTGGAATTGCATAACTAAATTGAAAATTGCATTTTGAAAAGCATATCATTTATTGGGAATTGAAGTTAGGACTTTGCATTTTATTCATATTCATTTATTTTACTTGTTGAGTCATAACATCATTAGTTTCACAACCACACCTTTTTTGAGTAAGCAAGACCACTGAAAACAACACTGATAATTTAAAATTGATTAGAAACAATTTAATTTTCTAGGGTGCACTAACTAGCTTAGGATTTAGAGCCTTGGAATAGGATTTTGTGAGTAAACTTCTCCAAGGATATTAAATCAACATATGTGTTTGACTAAGGGAGTGGTGAAATCCATTGTATAATTGGTGATGTTAGGAGGCTCCTCTTACATCAAAGTTAAACCCGAGGTCACGTGAGGTTGGTTGAGGGGATATCCCCACAATACCTTCTTAGCATCGGATATATTTCTGGGGATCTATTCATATATGGGGATATTTCTAGTACCTTTACCTTTTTGAGAGGCGGTGCTTTCAAGGTTTCAGGTTTTTTTACCCTGCCCATACAGTGGACCTGGCTTATCACTGTTCACCTTAGCATCGATTATATATTGGTTGCTTAGTTTCTTGACATAAGTACCGCATAGGTTACTTGCAGGGTTATTCTGCAGGTACTCTGGGTCAAATAAGGGTCGAACAACACACAACCTTTATGGAGGATTACCTTTCCCGGGGGATCTGACCAACTGGTTGTAAAGCCCAAGAGGGCCCTTATAACTGATTTTGATACCTATGATCTTTAGCAGGGAGTCTCAGGCCCCTCTTAGGCGAGGCATACCTACTTTAGGGAGGTAGGCCCCTTTCAACCACTTTATCCTATTTGTGTGCATATTGTCCTTTTGTTTTTGTTTTTTTGGTGTGATATTTGATTACTAGTTGGCCTTAGTATTTGTTTTTTATATCTTGAGTCTTGAGTCATCATGGAGCCAAACCAGCTTCCCTGTAGGTCTCACCGCTTTTTACAACTACCATCGCATTTTGAGTCTTTGCCTTCTAAAAGGAATAAAGTTATCAAACGTGGTACACACACCTCCACTTTTCACACTTGTGATCATACAAGGATGAGTAATGAATCGAGTCAAAAATACATTGGGAGTCCTTCAACTCCCATACCTACTATAGTTAACGATACCCCTTCGACACCTTCAACCACAATGGTTGTAGAGTCGGAGGTGCCTATCATCACCTCTCTTCATCCTATAGTGAATACTCAACCTATAGCGACAAACCCTTTTGGGTCCCTTTGTCACTCATCGAGCTATATGATCTAAAAATGAAGAAGACTTGAAATACTTGAAATTATTGCAATGTAAATGTTATGTGTTTAAAGCAAATGGATAAATTTTGCAACACATAAATTAAGGGATTTCTTATGCAAAATACACATAGACAGCAGCATAATCAATGAACATAAGAACATAAACACAACAATTGATAAAGGAGTTCACCCCTCTTTTGGGCTACATCTCCTGGTCCAGCTTCCAATGGATCATTATTATTAATTGCTCAAAGCTCTAAAAATCATGCCTTACAATGCTCAAACTAATCAACCGACTACTCCAATGGCTTTAGAGCATCCAAAAACCCCAACTGGGCTTTTTCGGCACCTCAATCAGTCGAAAACGGAAGAAGTTAGGCCTCCTGGAAGTCCCCCCTTCAAGCTTGTTGTCTCTGCATCTACAAAACACACCCTTGTCAAATGAACCTGGCACACACGCAATAAATAGCGTAAAAACCCAGCACCGGGAGCAACCACACCAATGGTGCAAACTATAGGACGGTTATGGGCGTGCCAGCCCCTAACCGCCTAGCACTTGGGCACATGGGGAGTTACAATATGACCATGGGCTTTAACTATTGCCAACCATTTGAAACCAAACTTAAGCCCCTTCCGCATTACGTGTGGTCACATGCATAAACCATATAACCGTGGCTCATAACACAAACCTTGCGCCATTTTTATAGAGGGCATATGACATGGTCGTATGGGATGTTAAAACACGTGCTCTGTAATACACAAACCCCCACTCTATATAGCATGATCACATATAAAATAATACGACCGTGGGCCGGGGCTAAGCCCCGRCCGGACCCCCCCGCCATATACAATAATATGCGAATTCAAATGTAATAAAACACACATATATAATAAGAATCAAGCGGTGGTACAATGGTCGGGCAGATGTTGTGAAGACTTATGCGGTGGGGAGGTTCGGGGGTTGAACCCCACGRACTCCAATACATTTTGACAACAGACCAAACAACCAATACCGGGGTGCCACGTGGTAGCCCATGATTGGGTCACGTGGCACCCAATCACTTGCCCAAACAGTGCCACATGTCAACACAGGATTCATCCAACGTCTACCAACCAGAATCTGCCATGTCACCATATGTACGGTTGTACGAATCTGCCACGTCAACCTGTACGGACTGTACAGTCAACATCATTTTTTTGCCTGTTTGAGTTTATGAACAGATTGCAATATCTCTCGCTCCCGATTTCCGTTTGAGACGAAACGAGTTGCGTTGGGTTTGCAACAACGAGGCCTATGCTCTCATCTGGTTTGAAGTGATTCCGAGCACTTTAAATTTTTGAGCAAAATTTGATCCCTTGATCACACCTCCCCATTGGGAAGATTTTGGACCTTCAAAAGACTATTTTCAGTCTATGTGAAGATGAGGGTAAATTTCCCTCACCCTTCCAACCTCAATCCACCTGTCTTTTCTTGGATTCGTCCCTTTAAGACCAACTCGAAGATACTCCACATTTCCTCGTTTTGAAGTTCGCATTCTCCTGTCAAGGATGGTGTCTTCATGGAGTTCTGTAAGATACTCTGGGGAAAAATCATCTATGGAAGGAATCTGAACATGCTCTCCTTGATCATCAATCAATGGAGGCTCATACAATTTCAAATTCTCAACATTAACAACTGCATACATCTGCATATAAGGAGTCAAATCTAAACGAAAAGCATTGTTACCAATCTTGTCGATAATCTTGAAAGGACCATATCGAATCAGTTTCAACTTTTTACCTTCTCCTTTAAGCCTCTCCTTGTTGATGTAAATCCAAACTTCATCTCCAACTTGGAAACTGTGATCAACACGATGCTTTTCATGTCTCATCTTGTACTTGGCTTGACTATTTTCCAACTGCTCTTGCACCACTTGATGTATCGACTGAATTTGTTCAATGAACTTCTCTGCCCTATCAATGTCGTATTGACCATCAACAACAATATCTTTCCCAAAGATAAAATCTAAAGGAGACTTGGGTAAATAGCCAAAACATGCTTCAAATGGCGACGTTTGAGTTGAAGAGTGCTTAGCTCGATTGTACGCATGCTGAATGTAGTGTAAATGTTCATCCCAAAGTTTAGGATGCTTGTTGCAATAAGCACGAAGAAGATGCACCACTGTACGATTTACCACCTCTGTCTGACCATCTGTTTGCAGATGAAAAACTGTGCTCTTTTTAAGTTTGGTGTCCATGAGTGCCCATAAACTCAACCAAAAACTTCCAACAAATTGAGAATCCCGATCAGAAATAATGGACTTAGGAAATCCAAAACGCACCCAAACATTTTGAAAGAACAATTGTGCCATATGTTCTACTGTAACCTGCTTAGTACAAGGCATCAAAATACACATTTTTCTAAATCAATCAACCACAACATAAATATTATCATGACCTCATCTCGACATAGGTAAACCACCTACAAAATTCATGGAAATACTTTCCCAAGGTCGAGAAGGAACTGGAAGTGGAGTATACAAACCCATCTTTCAATTGCTAGGTTTACTTGTGGCACACAACGAACATCCTCGAACATACCTCAAAACACTTTCATTCATTTTAGGCCAATAGCAATATCTTTGCAAATTAGCCACTATCTTGCCTACATCAAAATGACCAACAATAAGAGAAGAATGTGCTTCCCTTATGATGTCGATTCTTTCCCCCTGTGGAATACACAACTTGCCAAGATGATACAAGAGATTATTATGCACATGATAATCCAATTCTTCAACATGGTTAGAGTGGCACAAAGTTTCATACACTTCTTTGAAATCAGTATCTAAAGCATATTGCTCCACATAACTTTCATGCATTATAGGACTCTGC
>JASDQU010100992.1:178218-190016 GCA_032191745.1 Picea mariana
TTTGCTTGAGATCCAGTATCAAATAAAGTGTCTATCTTAGTATGCTTTGAAACAACCCTTATATGAAAAAGTTCAATTCTCGTTTTCTCTTGTTGAGTTACATTGACATTAGTATTACTTGAAGAGCTAGTACTTGCAATAGAACCATTACCTTGGTAACCCATGGCTGTGATCTTCGTTTCATCACCCAAATCTGAACCTAAATCATGTTGAACAGTCGCAACAGTCTTCGACTTCCCTTTGTTGTTGTTGCCAAACTTTTTGGGTCTTCTTTCAGGATGAAGCTTCCAACAATGGTCTTCATCATGGCCATATTTTGAACAATGTTTACATGTGAACTTTTATCCCTCTTTCTTCACAGCAGCATTCTTCCTACCATTGCCCTTGAACTTCTTCTTTCCCTTGTCTCCATGGCTGAATGTCTTCTTGTTACCCTCATGAGTGTTGTTCCTTCCCCTTGCTTCCAAATGAGTAGCCTGTACACAAACTTCATCTAGATTCGAAGGATTAAACATGAGTATAGTATGTCTCAAATAACTATGTAAAGCTCCAATATATTTGAGCAAAGTTTCCTGAGAAGACAAATCTACTCCCAAAACCAAAGCTCTTCTCCTAAACTCTTGAGTAAAGCTTTGCACACTCTGTCCTTTAGCTTGTTTAAAATTTTGCCATTCCATAGTTGCCTTTTGTTTATATGCCAATGGATAAAATTGTTTTTTAATTGCGATAATGAAATCATTCCAAGAAATCAAAATTTTACCATGCTTTTTCATATCTTCCTGAGTCTTGGATTCCCACCAAATAAGTGCCGCACTATCCAATCTTAATGAAGCAAGCTGAATTTTGGTTTCATCATCTTGAATTTTTTGTATTCTACAATATACCTCAATTTGACGTATCCAATTATCTAACTTCTCAGCATTAACTTCTCCATTGTATATTGGCAATTCAAATTTTATATCAAGCTTTAATGAAGGAATCTGTGAAGGAGTTTTACCATGCCCCTTTGGAGAGTTCGGGATAGGTCTTGAACTGGTAGAAGAAGAAGAAGAAGATGGAGGAGAGGGTGGTGGAGAATCACCATTCCCTCCATTTCTGTTTGGATTTTTGTCACCACTGCTTCCCTTATGCCTTGAAGGGTTGGAGCCTTCACCTTGCGACAATATGTTCCTTTCCATCAAGATCTTCATCATATCTCTCAACTCCATGACAACCTTTTTGAGATCTTCCTCTTCCGTCGGAACACGTTCATGACTTTCTGCATGAGCCATACTTGGTGAATGCCTCCCTGAAACTTGCAGTGATGGTATATGCTTCCTCCTTGTCGGATGAGAACTTGGCTCCACAAGTTGACCTTCTCCTCTTGTGATTTTCAACCTTGTGAGCATCAGAAACAAAACTTGCAAACAATCAAGTCTTCAAAAACCTGTGCTCTGATACCAACTTGATCTAAAAATGAAGAAGACTTGAAATACTTGAAATTATTGCAATGTAAATGTTATGTGTTTAAAGAAAATGGATCAATTTTGCAACACATAAATTAAGGGATTACTTATGCAAAATACACATAGACAGCAGCATAATCAATGAACATAAGCACATAAACACAACAATTGATAAAGGAGTTCACCCCTCTCTTGGGCTACATCTCCTAGTCTAGATTCCAATGGATAATTATTATTAATTGCTCAAAGTGCTCAAAAACATGCCTTACAATGCTCAAACTAACCAATTGACTGATCCAATGGCTTCAGAGCATCCAAAAACCCCTAGCTGGGCTTTTTCGGCACCTCAATCGATCGAAAAACGAAGAAGTAAGGCCTGCTGGAAGTCCCCCCTTCAAGCTTGTTGTCTCTACATCTACAAAACACACCCTTGTCAAATGAACCTGGCACACACACAATAAATAGTGTAAAAACCTAGCATCGGGTGCAACCGCGCCAACGGTGCAAACTGTAGGATGGTTATGGGTGCACCAGACCCTAACCGCTTAGCACCTGGGCACATGGGGAGTTACAATATGACCACGGGATTTAACTGTTTCCAACCATTTCAAACCAAACTTAAGCCCCTTCCGCGTTACGTGTGGTCACATGCATAAACCATATAACCGTGGCTCATAACACAAACCCCGCAGCATTTTTATAGAGGGCATATGACATGGTTATATGGGCTGTTGAAACATGCACTCCGTAATACACAAACCCCCACTCTATATAGCATGGTCACATATAACATAATACGACCGCGGGCCGGGGCTAAGCCCTGGCCCGACCCCCCCGCCATATACAATAATATGCGAATTCAAATGTAATAAAACACACATATATAATAAGAATCAAGCGACGGTGCAATGGTCGGGTGGATGTTGTGAAGACTTATGCGGTGGGGAGGTCCGGGGGTCGAACCCCACGGACTCCAATACATTTTGACAACAGACCAAACAACCAATACCAGGGTGCCACGTGGCAGCCCATAATTGGGCCACGTGTCACCCAATCACTTGCCCAATTAGTGCCATGTGTCGACACAAGATTCATCCAACGTATGCCAACCAGAATCTGCCATGTCACCATATGTATGGTCGTACGGCTCTGCCACGTCATCTTGTACGGACTGTACAGACTGTACAATCAACATCATTTTTTTGCCTATTTGACTTTATGAACATATTGCAATATCTCTCGCTCCCGACGTCCGTTTGAGACGAAATGAGTTGCGTTGGGTTCGCAACGACGAGGCCTACGCTCTCGTCCAGTTTGAAGTGATTCCGAGCACTTTAACTTTTTGAGCAAAATTTGATCCCCTGATCACTATAATTTTTAGTCCATCCCTATGGCCTCTAGTCATTTTTATTATGGTATGTAGAATTTCACATTGCAGATTTCAACCACCATCCCAACGTGTAGTCTAAATACTAGCCTTGGACTTGGGGGAACGACTCCTCTACATACTCCATTCTTGTTTGGTGTTTCTCATGTCCCGCAAATGACTCCTACAGTTGGAGGATTTTGTCCTTTTAACCCCGATTCTAATCATGTTCCTAATGCTTCTGGATGGAGTAAACAACTTGGAAGAGAAGCTACTACTTGTGGTTTGTCCTTTACACCCACCTCCTCTATACCAATTCTGACCAACACGTTTGGCATGACGAATCCACCTTTATCCTCCAAATTCACACCCAAAGGAGGTCAGTTTCATACCTTGGGAAACACCCAACTTGGAGTCACTCCGACTGGGGGAAGTTTTCACAACCCTCATCAGAAAATTCCTAAGTTAGGGCCACATGCTGCAACCCCGTCTCCCATTTCTGGCCATGCTCAATCTGCCAGAATTTTCTAAGTTAATGAATGATCCTATGTGTCATGATCTGACATGTCCCCCCATCCCCACCAATATTCCTTCATATATTCCAAAATTCGAAGGAAAGAATGGCAAGGATCCCGGTGATCACGTCACTACTTTTCACCTTTGGTAATCTTTGAATTCCCTTAACGATGATTCTATTCGATTAATATTATTTCAATACACCCTTACGGGGGTCACCGCGAAATGGTTTATCGAGCTAACTAGGGGTACACACAAAACCTTTAGTCAGATGGTATTATTCTTTCTTAACCACTTCCAATTTTCAGTTTGTTGCAATGATGGATTAGAAATTTTGTCGACCTTACACCAGAACAAAGCCACACATATCTTGGATCACATCCAGGAGTGGCGCAGACAAAAGAGGTTGACCAAGACCTGCATACCCCCGAAATTCTTGCTAGAGTGGTTCCTCAAATATCTATTGCCTTATATTTTGAAGGATGTCTCTACATCTGGGGTTACATCTGAGGAAGAAGTAATTTTTAAATCCCAGCAGTTAGATATTATATATTCTCAATCTAGGATGTTATACTATATTTTTCCAGATGCACCGAGGACAAACTATGACCCTATAAAAAATCTCGGGCCTAATGCTGATGGCATTGTAGACTCCACCAATATGAAATTCGCAGACTCGGTGACAAGCCATTTGAAAGAGTTGTCTCTAAACCAGTCTGTAGGAAGGCCAGGTTCATCTGTGTCCTCCACTCCCACTTAGTCGAAGGATGTACATTCTATGAAATCATTGACTAGATGGAATGGTAACCAACAACGAGGAGGGAATAAAAAGAAAGTATGTGGTAATAATCGTAGGGTTGGGAAGAAGAATAATAAACCCAAGGACAATGGTAATAATTGGAAGTCGAATAATATTGATGGTGAGGGAAAGAAAGAAAGGAGGAAGGTGAAGTTTCCCTATAATCTTTGTACAAACGACCACCTTACCCATTTATGCCCCAAACGTTTGGAAGCTACGATGATTTTATCTCTACCGCTTATCGCGGTGACTAATAATTCTCCACATAATAAACACATGGCCTTGAGCTCCTCGAATGCCGGAAATGTGGTGAGTGGGATTCAAAACCCACCAACACAAGACGGTGACCATTTATGCATCAATATGGTTAAATATGAGGTTAATTTAGCCACTTGATCTCACGATTATAGTTCTCCACAAACTGTACTTGGTCTAGAGACTCCCCCTCCTCTAGAGATGCCCTTATAGATTGAAAAACTAAATCCCATGCCTCGTATTCCGAAAGGAGTACTCAATCTCTCTACCCACAATCCTAACGATAGAGCCGCCCATAATTACTCTATTGTTGAGGATCTGGGTCAAACCCCTTAATAAAGTTTATCCCTCGAGGTACTCCATTCGTGTTCTTCACAGAGGAATGTCTTTCTATATTTGTTAGGATCTCTATCTCCTTATGGATCAAAAGTTATCAATTTTGACGTCACATATGTGAAGACTCACTTTCCTTTCCATGTGGCATTCCAAATCCGCATGGGTTACTCAAAGTATACCATCAAGCGTATTGTTGTTGATGAAGGTGCTACAACAAGTGTGATGTCCCTAGTCTATTGGAAAGCCCTCGACTCTCAGGCTCTTTCTCAGTCTCCAACCATGTTGACTACTTTTGACGGTCGTTGCTTCCGCCCTCATGGTATTCTTCTTGCCTTTCCGGTCCAGTTAGGTGGGAAGACGATAGAGGTGGATGTTTATGTGGTTGATGTACCCCTTGATTATAACATTTTACTAGGATGCAATTGGACTTACCCTTTGAATACAATCATATTGTCTGTATTTTGCACTCTTTTATTTCCTCACAATGGGAAGATTGTGATGATCGACCAATTGTCCTTTGCGTATGCTAGCCCCAATTCATCCATTGGATCATCGATCCTCATGATCAGAAATTCTCAGCCAACAAATGATAATATCGATGTCGGAATGTATTCACCCCTTATGGGTACCTTCGACTTCATGGTAGCGGTTCATCATATATACGTCATGTCTAGTAGGCCTGCTTCATCAGAGAGGTCTGTTCCTTTTCGCACTTCCTATTTTAACAATCCTTGGACCCTACCTTCCTCGACTACATCTTGTGAATGTCAATCACATTCTGGGATGGCCATGCCACTATCTACAATGGAGATAGCATATCAAGTTGTTCTTGACTCTTCCACCGATCCAGATCTTGTTACCTCGCAGACGGACGAGGAGGATCCTATTCTAAATCCCGTGTGGGCCACTTCGTCATCTTTTTCACGTGACTTCTTTGATGAGAATTTACCTTCAGATGAAGTAATCATAGAGTCCATGAATGGTTCTGACATGCCTTGGGATGATATGCATCATCGCTCTTATTTTCTCCCAGATCTTTCCAAAATTGAACAAGATGATTTTAGATGTACTTTGAGTGAGATAGTCAGTCACACTGTAGTTCCACTTGATATGCAATAAATTTATGTTGAAGGAAACATGGAAAGTTTATCTCTTACCATCATGATCTATATCTCTCATACTCCTGGAAAGGTTGAAAATGTATACATCGGTGGGGATTGTTCACCGAAATAAATTATGATCTACACCAAGCTCTGCAAGGAATTTTATGATGTATTTGCTTGGTCATATGAAGAGATTCCATGAATTGACCATCGAATTGTCAAACATGAGATTAAAACCTACCCGGATGCCAAACCTGTTCAGCAACAACTTAGAGTTGTCAATCCTAGGAAGGCCCCTACTATTAAGGAGGAGGTAGAGAAACTGCTTAAGGTTGGATTTATCTACCTGGTTCCCTTGACTGAATGGGTATTCAATCCTGTTCATGTGAATAAAAAGAAAGGAACAATATGACTATGCATGGATTTTTGTGACCTAAATAAAGCCAGTCCCAAAGACAACTTCCTGACAGCCTTTATCGATCGTATTCTTGATGAATGTGCAGGAAGCAAAGTTTTTTCTTTCATGGACAGGTTTTTAGAGTATAAACAAATTCAGATTAAACCTTAGGACCAACATAAGACATCATTTATTTTACCTTGGGGTACTTTCTCATACTGGAAGATGCATTTTGGCCTTCAGAACGTCGGAGCAACCTTCCAATGTGCTATGACCTTCGCATTTCATGATCTCAATCATATATTCAAAGCCTATCTTGACGATCTTGTTGCTCAGTCCTGTAAGAGAGTGGATCACCCTAAGCACCTTTGGCTAGTATTTGAAAGATGGTGCCATTATCACATCTATTTGAACCCTTATAAATGCATCATTTGCATTAGGTTAGGTCAAATTCTAGGATTCTTATCCTCTAAGACTAGGATCAGGGTAGATCCATTAAAGGTTGAGGTAATACTTTGATTTCCTCCCCCGCACACTATTCGTCAAATTCAAGGTTTACAGGGGAATGATAACCTTTTACGATGGTTTATAGTGAACTATGCCAATATTACTAAGGGTTTCATGCATATCTTGAAGAAGGACACTCCTTTTATCTGGGATGAGCGAGCCCAAGACTCCTTCAATGCTTTGAAGAAAGCCTTGGTATCGACGCCTCTGTTGAAGTCTCTAGACTATGGTAGAGATTACTTGCTTTATGTCGTCGCATATGAAGAGAGGATTGGTATGGTGTTGGTTAAGAAGGATGAAAATATCCATGAGCATGTTATTTACTATCTTAGTCAAAACTTAGTCCTCCCTGAACTTGAGTATTCTCATGTTGAAAAGCTAGGTTTGGTTTTTGTTCACGTAGTACAACTATTACGACACTATATATTGCTTTGAAAAACTATTGTGGTTGAAGATGTCAATGCATTTCATTGCATCCTTATGAGGTGTATCATAGGTGTAAAGTACAATAAATGGATTGTCATTCTACAAGAGTTCGATCTCGATTTTGATTATGGGAAGTCCAAAAAATCACTATTTTTTATAGAGTTACTATCAAACTTCCCTTGATTAGACAAGGATGTTATTCATGTTGATTCATTTGCAGAAGAACACATTTTCCTTGTCTTGTCATCATACCCCTGGTATGGAGATATTGTTCTCTATATTCAAACTTTGAAGTTCCCTCAACATCTCTTGTGAGATGACCAACGACATATATGATACCAAGCTAAGAACTATATTATCATCGACAACACTTTGTATCATCAAGGAATAGACAATATCCTGCATTGTTGTTTAACTCACAAATAAGTTGATTCTATTATAAATGAATTCCACAGTGGGGCTTGTGGTGGTCATATATCCGGGCTTTTGACAACCCATAAAATGTTGTGATTATGTTATATTTTACCGTCTATATTTAAATATTGCATCAAATAACTTAAAAAGTGTCACCTCTGCTAGGTGTTCACTTAGAAAATGGGCTCGCATCCTACCCCTCTCCATCCATTCGTTACCATAGGTCGTTTCACCAAGTGGGGGGTGGAATATTTTGATTTCAACCCAACTTCATTTGGGGGGCATAGACACATTATCATGGTCATAGACTACTTTACTAAGTGGGTTGAGGCCATGCCTACAATCAAATATGATGGTAATACTGTGGCCTTTTTCATATTTAATCAAATTATAGATAGGTTGAAAATCCCAAGTGATATTCTCACTGATCATGGCAGACACTTTCAAAATGAAATGATGGAATAACTAGCATCAAAACTGGGGTTTAGGCATGGTCATTCATCCCCTTACTACCCCCAGAAAAATGGACAAGTAGAGGCCGTAAACAATTCTCTGAAGACTATTTTGTAGAAAACTGTAAGCCAGAGAAAATATGACTGGCATATCATGCTTTATCCATCACTTTGGGCATACCAAACCTCGGTCAATACTTCCATCGGTTTTTCTCCTTTCCATATATTACATAGTGTGGAGTCGATCTTACTTATTGAATGCTAAATTCCTTCTCTCAGATTGGCTGTTGCGCTCCTACCTGACACTTTTGATCTCGAACAATGTCTCGTACACCTAGAGAGTCTAGATGAGAAGCATCTAGATGCCTCTACATCTATCAAAGCAAATAAAAGATGTTTCAAGGTCCAATACGATAAGTTTTTCTATCCCCCGAAGTACGTTGAGGGTGACTCGGTCCTTCTATATGATCAAGCCAAAGAACCACTGGGGTCAGGAAAGTTCAAACCCATGTAGCATGGTCCCTATATTGTGGGACGTGTCTTAGAAAAAAGATCCTATGAATTAGAATATTATGAACGAAACATGTTGGTTGAGCCTAGGAATGGGCTCTATTTGAAAAGATATTATTCTTGAGCCCCAATATTGGGCGTAACTCTTTGTATACTAATGTATTTTATTGTATATATATTTTCCCTTTGTTTTTTATCTTCATCTTGTTTATCGAGTTTTCCCTTGGTTGGAAGATGTCAACGAAGTCTTCGATCTACTTAGGATTTGTAGACGGGGCCAGTCGTCATACATGAAACTTGTCTTACTTCGATTGGGTTTTTTACTCACCCAAGGGTCTACCGGTGTCTTCAAGTGGCATTTTCCTAGGGCCATCCATGAATAATGTGGCCAAATATAGCGTCGTAATAGAAATTTTGTGTGATGCCATTTCACATGGTATTCGCTCATTAGAAGATCACTTGAACTCCCAGATAGTAGTATGTTAGTTGAACAACAGTTACTGTGTGCATGAACCTACTCTACTCTGAGGATTCTTACTGGTACGACTTTTAGAACAACAGTTTGATTTTATTACTTATCATCACATACCTAGAAGTTCTAATTATGTATCCGATGCATATGTTAATTTTGTTTTAGATTGGAATTTGTCACATAACTAAAGAAAATAAAAAAATTCCATCAATGTACACATTGTAACATAAGTAAAGCCGAAGATCAATGTTTTTAAATATATTTTATCTCTCCAAAAAATATGATGTTATAGTACAAAATTGTGGCTAACACCCTCAATATACATATACAACAGATCACACAATAGTCATGAAATATATAGATGTGGTTCCAGATGAGTGTCATGATAACAAACTATGGAGTTTTCAAGATGTCGAAATAGTCATACCCAAGCATGGGGCACACCTACCACCTACCGTTGCATAGCCTCTGACAGATCCTCCACCTAAACCATGGGAATTCTCTGCGTCAAATGAGACAGGTTTCCCTGCACATTTTGAAGCACTCTATTTGCATCCCCTCTCACTGCCTCATCTCCCTGGTTCCTCCATCGATGTCATGAAATTTTGTCTAACCATCATGGACCTACATCTACATCACATACATGTTTAGTTAGCACTTGACATCATCCAAAAATATTTTTGTCTTCTTATACAAAAATACAAATAAATGAAATATTAAAAAACTGTGACATACCTATGTCTTCGTAGCTGAACCTGGTGGTAATGACATGTTTGGATATCCTCTGAAGTCAATCCCTATGTAAGGGTAGTCATCCAGACCTATCATCTACCGAATCCACCAGAAGAAAAAGTCATCATTGTAGGGTGTTGGTACCCTACCACCCCCTTGTCACCTCATAACCTTGGTCCACTGTGCCATGGATGGATCACAAGGTCCACTCGAAATAATCTCAACTCTAGGTCCTAGACATAGAACCAACTCAAAGAAACAAATACAAAAGATATAAGTGAACCTGAAGTCCCTCTTTCTAGCCAATTTGCAGTATGTTAGTTGGCTCTTCATGTTGGCCAGTGGTGAGGTGCACCAATCGTACATTGTGGGTCACAAGAACTCCACTTAATAGAACATAAGTGGCCTCTATGCTTGGTGAAAATAGGCAAACCCTGTGATCCGTGTCAATACTAAGACAACAATATTGAGACTCGGATTTTTGATTGCTTTGATTGGGAGTTGGATCCATACGTTCTTGGTTCCTACAATGCAATGAGTGGCTATGTAATCCTTGATATTCATGCCACTCCCAGATCCCCAGGATTTTAGGTCGACCACCCCACCCCAACATGACAATCCCATCAAGAAGTAGATGTCCTAAAATTCAATCCCTATTGGTTGTCCATCAAGGTTGAAGGTCTCACTTTCCAAGTCCCAGTAGTTCACAAGCAGCTGAAGCAATCTCACTTGATCTCTCATACCTTTGAGAGCCCAAAACTTGTATATCCCACATATTTTCAAGGCCATTTGGGCCCCTAGATCTCTCTCCACTGCAACATCCACCTGTTCATGTTCTCTTTCTCTCCAATATAGCACCATCCTACAAGAGTCATACCCTTTTTTGAGTTAGCAACCCTTAAAAAATATTATCCACATACATATATGAGAGTTGTAGTGTACACAGTTTGATCCAGGGGATCAAATTTTGCTTAAAAATTCAAAGTGCTCGAAATCACTTCAAATCGAACGAGAGCGTAGGCCTCGTTGTTACAAACCCAATGCAACTCATTTGGGATCAAACGGACGTTAGGAGTGAGAGATATCATGTTCTGTTAAAAAAGACAAACAAGCAAAAAAAAGGATGTTGACTGTACAATCCGTATAGTCCGTACGGCTGCTGACGTGGCAGTCCGTACGACACGTGGTAGAGTTGAGTGGCACAGTTGGTAGAGTTGGATGAATGGTGTTGCGACACATGCTAGATTGTGGTTTGTTGTACGGTTCCATGTGGCCCAGTCATGGGCTGCCACATGGCACCATATTATTGGTTGCTTGTTTAAAATTTTATTGGAGTCCACCGGGTTCGACCCCGTGACCTCCACCCACATATAAAGCCTTTGCATAGTATGCACTACCAACGTGCCCCACTGTGTTCCTTGTTATATATATGGGTTACAATAAATTTAAATTAAAGTTTTTGTGTGGTTGGCGTAGGGGTCCGGGCTGGGGGTTAGCCCCAGCTCGTGGTCGTATACACCATACCATATGACCCCCATTACACTAGTTGGCACACGCGCACGCGGGCGTTTTGGTTTTTGAATGTGGTTTAAACAGTTGTTAAAACCAACGACCTACCACTTGTTTCTTTACTATTCGCCTATGGGACGGAGCCCCATTTGAAGTTTTCACGTGGTCACATGGCCACATGACCTTGTTCTTGGTGGTCAGGGGCTAGGTGCGCCCATAACCGTCCTACAGTTCACACTGTTTGTGCGGTTGCGTCTGGTGCCAAGTTTTTACACTTTAAATTGCGTGTGGGCTAGGTTGAGCCAACAAGGGTGCAATTTGTAGATGCAGAGACAACAAGTTTGAAGGGGGACTTCCAGGAAGCCTATCTTCTTCAATTTTTGGCCAAACGAGGTGCCGAAAAAACCCAGCTAAGGGTTTTTGGACGTTCTAAACCCATTGGAGCAGTCTATTTGGAATTTTGAGCATTGTAAAGCACATTTTTGAGCACTTTGAGCAAATAATACAAATGATCCATTGGAAGCTGGACCAGGAGATGTAGCCCAAGAGAGGGGTGAAC
>JASDQU010100992.1:199625-226161 GCA_032191745.1 Picea mariana
AAGACAATTTTACCCATTGGCATATATGCAAAAGGCTACTATGGATTGGCAAAATTTTAGACAAGCTAAAGGACAGAATGTGCAAAGCTTTACTCAAGAATTTAGGAGAAGAGCTTTGGTTTTGGGAGTAGATTTGTCTTCTCAAGAAACATTACTCAAATACATTGGAGCTTTAGATAGTTATTTGAGACATACTATACTCATGTTTAAGCCTTCAAATCTAGATGAAGTTTGTGTTCAGGCCACTCATTTGGAAGCAAGAGGAAGGAACGAAACTCATGAGGGTAACAAGAAGCCTTTCAGCCATGGAGACAAAGGAAAAAGGAAGTTCAAGGGAAATGGAAAAAATAATGTTGTTGTTAAGAAAGAGGGAGAAAAATTCACATGCAAACATTGTTCAAAAGATGGCCATGATGAAGACCATTGTTGGAAACTTCATCCTGAAATAAGACCCAAAAAGTTTGGCAACAAAGGGAAGTCAAAGACTGCTGCAACCATACAACATGATTTAGGTTCTGATTCAGGTGATGAAACAAAGATCATAGCCATGGGTTATCAAGGTAATGGTTCTATTGCAAGTACTAGTTCTTCAAGTAACAATAATTTCAATGTAACTCGACAAGAAAAAGAGTGAATTGAACTTTTTCACATAAGGGTTGTTTCAAAGCATACTAAAATAGATACTTTATTTGATACTGGATCTCAAGCAAACCTTATATCTGAAGACACTATTAAGAAGTTAAAATTGGAAACAATTCCACATCCTAAGCCATACCCTCTTGGTTGGATATGTGATAATGCTAAATTACAAGTAACAAGAAGGTGTAAACTTAGGTTTGCTATCACTACACATTTCGTTGATGAGGTAGAGCTTGATTTTATTCCATTGGATATCTGTGGTATTGTGTTGGGAAGCCCATATTTGTACGATAGGAAAGCTATTTTTCATCATCACGAGAATAAGTATCATTTGTTTAAGAATGGAGTTGAGTACATTGTTAGATCCCATACAAAGAAGATGAATTTATCACTTGTAAATGCGGGACAAATGAAGAGATTAGTCAATGCTAGAAAGAATTTTGTTCTTTTGATGATTAAACCCAAAAATGATATTGAAAACGAAGCATTTCAAGGTTGTCATACATAGTTGAAATCTGATCTATATGAGGTTGTTAATAAATTTGATGAAATGTTTAAATAACCAAAAGGATTACCTCCAAAAAGGGGTATCCAACATGAAATTCAATTGCAACAAGATTGTCCTCTTCCAAACATTGGTATGTACAAAATGTCAGTCATGGAAAATGCTGAAATTAAAAAACAAATCCAAGAGTTGCTCGACAAAGGGGTTATTGTACCAAGCTCATCGTCATGTGGATCTCCAATTGTGTTAGTGCCAAAGAAAGATGGTACATGGAGTATGTGTGTTGATTTCAGGGATTTGAACAAAATTACAGTAAAGAATCGTTATCCTCTTCCTAGAATCGATGATTTGCTTGATCAATTGAAAGATGCTAAATATTTTACTAAGTTAGATTTGAGAAGCGGATATCATCAGATCAGGATTGTCGAGGGAGACACATGGAAGATAGCTTTCAAAACTAATCAAGGTTTGTTTGAATGGATGGTAATGCCTTTTGGACTTTGCAATGCACCTGCTACTTTCATGAGAGTTATGAATGATGTCTTAAGGCCTTTTCTTGATGATTGTGTTATTGTCTACTTGGATGATATTTTGATCTTTAGAAAATCTCGTGAAGAGCATGTTAAACATGTGAAACAAGTTTTGGATGTTTTGAGAAAGGAAAAGTTGTTTTTGAAGATGTCCAAATGTGAATTTGGAAAGACTTCACTTATTTACTTAGGGCATATTGTTGGTGGAGGCGAATTAAAAATTGATCCCTCCAAGGTCAAAGTCATATTGGAATGGCCCAAGCCCAGCAATGTGACAGAGGTAAGAATTTTTTTGGGAGCAACCCAATATTGGAGGAAGTTTATTGCTAACTTTTCTTTCATTCCAGCTTCGTTACATGCAGTGACAAGTGTCAAGCAAGTTTTTCAATGGGGAGGAAAGCAACAGAAGGCTTTTGATACTTTGAAAGAAAATATCAGTTCGGCGCCAGTTCTTGCACTTCCAAATTTAAGACAACGTTTTGAAATCCAAACAGATGCAAGTAATTATGCAATGGGAGCAGTTTTTCTACAGCATGGTAAGCCCATTTGTTTTCATTCTGAAACTTTTAATGGTGCTGTGATTAACTATCCTACTTATGATAAGGAGTTGTATGCATTGGTACAAAGTGTAAAAAAATGGAAACATTATTTGTTGGGGAAAGAAACCATTGTACACATCGATCATCAACCACTACAATACTTACAATCACAAACAAAGCTACAACAAGCTAGGCACTTCAGATGGATGGGTTTTCTACAACAATTCCACTTGGTCATCAGGTATAAGAAGGGAATTTATAACAAAGTTGCTGATATGATTTCAAGGCCTATTATTAGTGCTTTAGTTATTCTTAAGCATAGTCCTATCATGCATGAAAGTTATGTTGAGAAATATGCTTTGGATACTGATTTTAAAGAAGTATATGAAACTTTGTGTCATTCTAACCATGTTGAGGAATTGGATTACCATATGCATGATAATCTGTTGTATCATCTTGGCAAGCTATGTATTCCACAGGGGGAAAGAACAAACATTATAAGAGAAGCCTATTCTTCTCTTATTGCTGGTCATTTTGGTGTAGGCAAGATAGTGGCTAATTTGCAAAGATACTGCTACTGGCCTAAAATGAATGAAAGTGTTTCAAGATATGTTCAGGGATGTTCGTTATGTGCCACAAGAAGACCTAGTAATCGAAAGTTGGGTTTGTATACTCCACTTCCGGTTCCTTCTCGTCCTTGGGAAAGCATTTCTATGTACTTTGTAGGAGGTCTACCTATGTCTAGACGAAATCATGATTATCTTTATGTTGTGGTTGATCGATTTAGAAAAATGTGCATTTTGATGCCTTGTACGAAGCAGGTTACAGCTGAAAAAATGGCACAAATGTTCTTTCAAAATGTTTGGGTGCATTTTGGATTGCCTAAATCCATTATTTCTGATCGAGATTCTCAATTTGTTGGAAGTTTTTGGTCGAGTTTATGGGCACTCATGGACACCAAACTGAAAAAGAGCACAGCTTTTCATCTGCAAACAGATGGTCAGACAGAAGTGGTGAATCGAACATTGGTGCATCTTCTACATGCTTATTGCAACAAGCATCCTAAACTTTGGGATGAGCATTTACACTACATTCAACATGCTTACAATCGAGCTAAGCACTCTTCAACTCAAACGTTGCCATTTGAAGCATGTTCTGGCTATTTGCCCAAATATCCTTTAGATTTTATCTTTGGGAAAGATATTGCTATTGATGGTCAATATGACATTGATAGGGAAGAAAAGTTCATTGAACAAATTTAGTCGATACATCAAATGGTGCAAGAGCAGTTGGAAAAGAGTCAAGCCAAGTACAAGACAAGACATGAAAAGAATTGTGTTGATCACAGTTTCCAAGTTGGAGATGAAGTTTGGCTTTACATCAGTAAGGAGAGTCTTAAAGGAGAAGGTAAAAAACTCAAACCAATTCGATATGGTCCTTTCAAGATTATCGACAAGATTGGTAACAATGCCTTCCATTTAGATTTGCCTCCTTATATGCAAATGGATGTAGTTGTTAATGTTGAGAATTTGAAATTGTATGAGCCTCCTTTGATTGATGATCAAGGAGAGCATGTTCAAATTCCTTCTATAGATGATTTTTCCCTAGAATATCTTACAGAACTACATGAAGAAACCATCCTTGACAGGAGAATGTGAACTTCAAAATGAGGAAATGTGGAGTATCTTCGAGTTGGTCTTAAAGGTACAAATCCAAGCAAAGACAAGTGGATTGAGGTTGGAAGAGTGAGGGAACCATACCCTCATCTTCACATAGACTGAAAATAGTCTTTTGGAGGTCCAAAAGCTTTCCAATGAGGAGGTGTTATCCAGGGGATCAAATTTTGCTCAAAAATTCAAAGTGCTTAGAATTGTTTCAAATCGAACAAGAGCGTAGGTCTCGTCGTTATGAACCCAACGCAACTCGTTTGGGCTCAAACGGACATCGAGAGCGAGAGATATCGCGTTCTGTTCAAAATGACAAACAAGCAAAAAAAAGGATGCTGACTGTACAGTCTGTACAGTCCGTACGGATGCTGACATGGCAGTCCGTACAACACGTGGCAGAGCTGAGTGGAACAATTGGTAGAGTTGGATGAATGGTATTGCGACACATGGAATATTGTGGTTGGTTGTACGGTGCCACGTGGCCCAGTCATGGGCTACCACGTGGCACCATATTATTGGTTGCTTGTTTAAAATTTTATTGAAGTCCACTGAGTTCGACCCTGTGACCTCCACCCACATGTAAAGCCTTTGCATAGTATGTGCTACCAACGTGCCCCACTGTATTCCTTGTTATATATATGGGTTACAATAAATTTAAATTAAAGTTGTTGTGTGGTCGGCACGGGGGTCCGGGCTGGGGCTTAGCCCCAGCCCGCGGTCGTATACACCATACCATATGATCCCCATTACACCGGTTGGCATGCACATGCATTTTGGCTTTTGAATGTGGTTTAAATGGTTGTTAAAACCAATGACCCACCACTTGTTKCTTTACTATTAGCCTATGGGACGGAGCCCCATTTGAAGTTTGCACATGGTCACATGGCCACATGACCTTGGCCTTGGTGGTTAGGGGCTAGGTGCGCCCGTAACCGTCCTATAGTTTGCACCATTTGTGTGGTTGCATCCGGTGATAATTTTTTACGCTTTAAATTGCGTGTGGTCTAGGTTGAGCCAACAAGGGTGCAATTTGTAGATGCAGAGACAACAAGTTTGAAGGGGGACTTCCAGGAAGCCTATATTCTTCAATTTTTGTCCAAACGAGGTGCCGAGAAAACCCAGCTAGGGGTTTTTGGACGTTCTGAAGCCATTGGAGTAGTCTATTTGGAATTTTGAGCATTTTAAAGTACATTTTTGAGCACTTTGTGCAAATAATACAAATGATCTATTGGAAGCTGGACCAAGAGATGTAGCGCAAGAGAGGGGTGAACTCCTTTATCATTTGTTGTGTTATGTGTTTTCTATTCATTGATTATGCTGCTATTTATATGCATCTTGAATGAGTAAATCCTATTAAAGTTGTGTTGCAAAGTTGATCCATTTGCATTTTAACACATAAATTTTACTTGCAAATATTTTCAAGAATGCAAGTATTCTTCATTTTTAGATCACAGTTGCTTATAGGAATTCTTATACGTTGGATTTTTTTTCAGAAAGTCGCGTATAAGTATGTGTATATGTGACCCGATGAATTGTAGCCCGTGTACACCTTAGTTTTGAAGTTGCGCCCTAAATAACTTAAAAAATGAGGCCTAATTACAAATTTTAATCCACTGAAAATAAAGAGGAGAGAAAGATCAATTACCTAGTCTAGACGGTTTTCGATTCCGTCACTCATAGCTCCTGCAATTAACAGTTCAGATTTGGAGGCATTTTGGTCCAAAATCCACTATTTGGGTAAAAAATACAAATGGTATAGTGAAATTGTTTTTTTTTTTACTATTTATAACAAATTTTTACCCACTTTACATAGTTTTGTACAATATTTTGGCCCAATGGACTAATATGATAGTGCATGGAGTTGGTTTTTGTATTTTTATCCTGGGATTCTTGTGGTTTTCAATGCCATTTTTCCCATTTGTAACTTTGGAAATGTATTTTTGTTACCCAACATATAGGATAGGTATCCAATCCATCATGCACACTTGCATAATCCTATGACTACAACTCATATGCCTTAGGTATGAACCCATTTCATAGTGACACAGAACCTTATGTTTGCAACTAGAAGTGTCGTTATCAAATGGTAAAGACTTACTAAACATGGGTACCCTACTTAGATCCCCTACCTCATTTGGTGCCCATGAAAATATTTTTGTCCATAGGACCAAGAGTCCCTTATAGATAATACATGACTTTATGTTTGAACGCCATTTCGTACTCATAAACATGTTGACCTATACCTAGTGGACTCCCAATCAAGTCTGATTTAAGCTCTTTTCTGACTCTATCAAAAAATGAAAAGATTGTCAAGTGAAATTGTCTCTTTCACACTCGTAAATTGGATTTGAAAGGACGTCTATTTGGTGCAAGTTTATCCCTTTTTCAAACCAAGTAGACTATGATTACAAAAAATGACATTTTTTTGGCGTTAAGTTGTAATTTCATCTCATTTTCTTACTTTCAGTATTGAGTCTATTGGTGGTTCTTGTTTTTGCATTATAATCCTTTCACCTCATCAGTTTTCATCATCGGCCAAGTAGAGCCTTGTTTATATCATTTGCAGCTTGACACCCTATACCCAAGAGGAAACATTTCCCTGAGTTTCCATCTCCTGCATGCACCTCTTTGCATTGAGCATAGGTATGTTGCACTGCTAGAACTAGATTTCTTACTTGCGACACTCGTTTCCTCCTCTATATCATAACATTCATTTGACTATGAAAAAAAATAAAAGATGGATGAGAAAAGAATATTATCTTATATTGGTAGCAGTCATGTCTCCTTTGAACAGAGTACAAAATTTTTGAGTCCACTTGTCATCAAAATTTTGGGTTTAGCATGACCTTAGGAAGCTGAGATCATTCCAGAGATTTTACTCCCTCGACTGGTTACTCTTCCAGTCCCTATCGAGAGATTGATTGATTCCTCCTGCATCTCAAAGTTTCATCATTGAGTCTATGCTTCTAGAGTCTTCCATATGTCTCATGCTCTTGTTCAAAGGATTTCTATCAACCTGTGTCGGCCATTCTCTAGAACTCTTGACTTTTCACGTTGGCCATACCCTCAGTGTGTCTCAGAGTTACATGACGTTGTAGTCCTATTGTGCACTCTGGTCCTACTTTCATCATTGGTAGGTAACCTTGAACCCAACATTGGACATTTCATCATTGGTCGTTGACTAGGTGGTTTCCCTTGTGTTTGACGACAATAAATCTATTCACACATTGGGATTCGTTCAGTGTATTGGATGCCATTAGCTTTATTGGTTCTTTCCTCTCCTTTGTCAACAATTTTCCTTATTGGATGATATTTAGAGGGTATTTTTCATGTACCTCTTGCATCTGAAACATGTGAAAGACGCACATGGTCGTTGGTTCGTGAACATGTTCTTCGTCTGATTCCTCCAAATCATGAAGCTCATGCTTTATACCTCGTGCTGAATGATGAGAGATGCCTCAATTCTCTCCTTTCAACGGGTCTCCTTCCATCAACTTCAACCCATCTATTATGGATATGAGACCTAGAGTCTTATGAGTACCTAGAGGCTTACAATCATTAGTGGCAATTTCTCTCTCCATCGATAGTTGGAAATACATCAATGTCTCTTAATCGATGGATTCCTCAAGTGTTCGACCTCGACACCTCTATTCACACTTGTAAGAATGTACATGGTGCCTTGATACCTAATTTCATTATCATTAGTTTGTCTTGCATTTGTTAATGGTATACCTTAATGACCAGTAATCAAACGAAGTCTCATTGTGTTCGAAATCAACTCCTTTATTCATGTGATGTAGAATTGCACCATTGGTAGATCGTGTAGAAGACTTGAAGACATCAATTTATAGTTGCATCTTTCCTGAGTTGTTGCTATCTTTCATTGGACCAGTACCTATGTGAATTCAGTGATCATGGGAGATCAAATTGTACTCCATTGTATACATATATCTTCAGATTGATTTTGAGATTGTTTTTACTAGGCCGTGTTCATGACTATGACAACCTCTGGCATATAACCACCTTTTTATTTCCTACTCATGGCCATGAACAACCATTTGGTATATTTTCACATGGATCTACAGTGTAATTCAAATTGGCAGCCATGTGCACAAAGTCAGTACAGATTGTAATATTCTCATGAGAAACTTGTATGTCTAGCTGGGTCCCCATTACTCCACGCCTTGGTATTATAATGTATTTCAGACCTCACACATTAGGGGGCATCTATTATAGCAAGATTTGCCTCACCCTATGCAAATTTTCTTAGAAGGCCTTGTTCCATTTCCCTATGTAGACTTGAAGTCCCTTTTTCCAAATCCCAGAGCTGAAAAATGTTATTTTTCCACATATACATGCCCTACCTATTATACAGAATTCATATATGCAGATTGCACCACTACAACTCGCATACATCGAGTTATGGGACCAAAATTTAAAAATTGTGTCAGGTTTCCATGTCACGTCACGAGATCCATGATCCTTGATCTTCCATATACTGGAAACGTTTTTACTCGGCCCTTCAGTTCCAATTGAAGGATATAAATGGGCCAAATATGAGCTATGGAAAAGAGGAGAAGAATTCAACTTTGAGAGCAAAGTTACTTTGGAGAAATTATTCGCTTCATATTGAGTCTCCATCCATTTATCCTTTTAAGTCTGAACACATTGTTCAACCCCCATGCTCTTCCCTACTTGATTGAGAACCTCATTGTCTCTCTTATATGAGTTTGCCTCTGGTGGAGGATCGAAGTGGTGGAGGCTTGGCTGGAAGGGTCTTAGTTTTTCGGTTTTGATCCATCCCGACACAAGAGTTTTTAATTCATTAAATTCTACTGATTACATCTTAATAGAAATACTCTTTTCTCATCTAATTAATATCTTTCAAATATTTGAATTGTTATTCCGTGGGCGTATTTTTTATGAATGTTGATGGATTATGCTATTGAATGTGATAAAATTATATATTATCACCATATGCTTGTGTTTCTTGGTTGTTAAGGACAAGTTGTAGGCGTATTTCTTTGAGTCAAGTGCTCATCAGTGAACTTCATCGAACATCTTGACGAGGTAGAATATTTATCTTGTCATGTTAGCATATTTTCTTAGATATCATATCTGAGATTAGACTTGATTTCTGCAGTCATTTTCGTCTGTTGTGGTTTACCCCTAGCCATAGCTAGATTTTCCTCATAACACTAATTATCTCCCCATATGTACTTGTCCACAAGGCATAGTCTTGTAGCAACAACAAGTATGTCCTCCATGCTCTTAAACCCCAATAATCAAATTATCCAAACATGTGCATCAAACCCCCCTTTACCTAGACAAATGCTCAAAGACGTTATGTAGTTTAACAAGTCAGGTTTGGAGAGGGTCTCAGGAGTTCCTATTGGGATAATCCTCCTCAATTTTGGGGTGTTTTCCAGGTGAATACGAATCTAGGTCATGTATGTGTGTGAAATGGTGTAGGGGAAATGTTTGGGAAGAGGGTGCAGTGATAATAGGGAAATGTAGGTCTTTCCTATGTGTTCCTCTGTAGAGGGAGAGATGCACCTTGTCATGGATTCCATTGTTTCCTATCCCATTCAATGTATTTTATTCTTTGTCTTATTTCTTTTTATTTTCAAGGGAAAAGTTGGGGGACACTGTCCTGGCGTGGTGACTAGAGATGACAATGTTACCTAGAAGAAATTTACGGAAATGAGAAGGTTGGCTTGTGATGAGACCCCCTTTCTCTCGGATATGCCACCAAGAGCCACTACCTTCATTTGGTGACTAGATAGATGGTAGTTTCATACCACTACATGCCCATGGAACTAATAGGTCGACTCACGATGAGAACTCCCATCCACCAACTAGACCTTGAGTGTTATTGTATCTTATGGGTCCCCTTTTCTTACTGAGAATCCTTTTATTTATTTCTCAGAATTCTTAGGTGAAGCATATAAAAGGTTTTATTTTGTATTTTAACTCTTTCTAGATAATTTTACCCTTTGGGCCTTTATCCCCTTCTTCCCACAAGGCAAAGTGCAACCCTTCCTAGTGTGGAAAACCCAATGCCTAAACAAAGGTAGGGAAAGATGAGAGGGATAATGATGAAAAATGCAAAGTATGGAAGGAATGGACGATGAAATTTCATAGACCCACCCAGTGTAAACTCATCCTAAGGGGAACCAACTTACTAGGGAATTTTGTCTCCCCCCCCAGGTATGAACAAGTTAAAGAGAATAATTTCCAAGCAAACGTTATGCAATAAAGGAGATTTCGATGCAACATATTCAAATGCTTTGAAAATCAGAGTGACACATACCATGATACCCAKAATCATTACCTCATAGAGAAAGACCCACTCCTACTTTAGGACCAGGCAAGTGGKATGGATGTTGTTGCTACTAATAGATGGGATGCACTGAATAAAAGATGGGCCCTCCGAGGCCAAKCTCAAGTCGTCTCGATCTCGGTACTCCATGTCTAGGACCAGTGGAACTTGAACATAATCTCCTTATTTATCCATAGGATAAGGGATAACATGGATCATGTGGGTGGTAGTTTTATTTTGTTTAACCAAAACCAAGGTTTCAACCAAGGATCTGTCTCATCTGTAAACTCTTACTAGAAATTGGTGTCATTTTTAAACCAATACCTTATTTTCAGGCTACCATTCAATCGGTGTCATAGCCTAGGCTACCCTTCCTAGAAACTCTTCATTTTCCATATTTTTTGAAGTTCATGAGTGACCCAATTAATCATGATCCAATTTGGCCTACGATCCCCACCAAACCACCTTTAAAATATACCAAAGTTTGAAGGAAAGAGTGGTGAATACCTACAGGATCATGTAATGACATTTCACTTGTGGTGCTTGTCTAATTCGTTGAACAACAACTCGACATCGTTACTAAGAGGTATATAGAACTTGAAAGGTAAAATTATGCCATGTTTGGGGATCTAACCATGGTTTTTCTCAACCACTTCCAACTCTCTGTCTAGTATGATGCTGGTACAAAGATTTGAGCTAAATTTGAAAAAGATAAAGCTACACACATTTTCGATCATATTCGAGAATGGAGGAGATGAAATAGATTGATCAAAGCCACGGTCCCATTATAATTTATCTTGGAATGGTTTTTGAAGTTGTTACTTCTTTATATATCTAAGGATTTTACAACTTCAGGGGTGTTTACAGAAGAACAAGCAATATTCAGAGTGCAACAATTGGAGTAATTTACTCTAAAGTAGGTATGATTTATGAGATCATGCCCAACTCATCATGGTTGACTCTTGAATTTTCAAAACCGAAACTAGGACCAGATGTCGATGTTATTGTCGGTTCCTATCAAAGAAAATCCACCAATCTGGGCTCTAACCAGATGCAACAATTGTCTATTCAGCAAACTCCAGCTAGTTTGACCTCTAGCCAAACCACCCCTATCACCCAATCCTCGAATGTACACAATGTGCAATCAAAGAATCAAAAGGGTACTTATCATCCCAAAGAGAAAAATAAAGGCAAGGGAAAGAAGGGTAGTGGGGGAAATGATAAAAAGTATAATGATAATGTTGAGCTAGAAAAGAATGAGAAGAGGAAGGTGGAATTCCCATGCAACCTTTGTGGGTATGATCACCTTACTGATTAATGCCCAAAGATCGAAGAATCCCAATTCCTTATAAAGTTGCAACAACAACAACAAAAACAACCTGTTGTATTGAAAAATATGTTTTCACAAAGACAAAGTATGCAAGTTGGCTCTTCCACGTCTAATATACAAGGGAGCACTTCGATTTCACCTGTGCTATATGGTATTTTTCATTCATTAATATGGTGAATCATATAAAAGAAGAAGAGGTACATTTTTCAAATAGATATCATGATTATAGTAATCCAGAGTTGACATCGAAAGGAAAATAAACTTTAGATCCTCAGGGGCCTCTCCACATAGAGAAACCTTAAAATGAAATGATTTTTTGCATATTGAAAGGTGTGTATAAAAGAGCTTCACACAACCCTAATACTCGCGTTTCACCCAACTATTCCATTATTGAGGATTTAGCTCAAAACTCATGTGTGATGTCTACTTTATAGGTGCTTCAAAGTTTCCATGTGCAACATAGCTCATTGTTATCCATGATCAGAGTGACAAATCCTTCCAACTATATCACTATAAATTTTGATGATACTGATGTGAAGCCTCACCTTCCTTATCATGTATCCTTCCTTATTGACATTGTATATGCTAAACATGTAATCAAGAGGATTTTCATTGGTGAAGGAGCTTTGACCTATGTCATGTCTTTGTCCTGTTGAAAATATGTCGACTCTCCAGAAATAGCACCTTCTCCCACTTTTTTAACCTCTTTTGACAAACTATCATTTAGACTGCATGATATTATTTCCTCTTTTCTAGTCAAGTTGGGAGGAAAGTCCATTTCCATCAAAGTACACATAGTCAATGCTCCACTCAACTATAATATATTATTGTAAAGGAGTTGGACTTAAATGATGAAAACCATCGTCTCATCGGTATTTCAAATTTTATGTTTTCCCCATGAGGAAAGGGTTTTAACTATCGATTAGATGGATTTTAATCACTCGAGCTCTGTGTCGAATCTGGGATCCAAAGTCCCATGGATCAAAAAATATCAGTGGGAAACTGAGAGTATTGGTGTTGGAATGTGTCCTTCACTTATGGGTACCTTCAATTTCCCAACGACGTTGTATTATATTTGTTCCACCCCAATCATCTATCAAAATTCAATTTACCTTAATTATGTTACAAGATTCACTTCATTTAGAATGTCATATCTACAATATCCATGGGTGTTACCCTTGTCATGTCAATCGGTAGAAGGTCGCGCACATGCTGGGATGGCTATTCCATTGTTTGCAATTGAGGTCTATTACTAAGATATCCAACAATCCATTGTAGACTTAGGTCGAACTCCTTCATGTACAAAAGAGGACAATCAATTTCCAGAGCCCATATGGACTCATAATTCTTCGAATTCCCAAGAATTCCTTGATACCATATTTCCTTCAAATGAAACTATTATAGAGGAAATTATTGGGTCGAAAATGCAATGGGAGGATACCCATCATCGATTGTATTTCATTCCCGATATCAGTCATGTGGAAAGTAGATAATTTACATTAGCGATGAGTAGAAATGTTGGTCATATGGTAACCTCCTTAGAAAAGCACGATGTCTATGCTAAAGGGAATATGGATAATATATCATAAAATATCCCAATCAACATTTCTAGAACCCGTGATGTTGTTTAAAATGTCTTTATCAGGAAAGATTTTTCTCAAGATGAAATTCATCAGTATACAACACTTTTCAAGGAATTTCGTGATGTTTTAACTTGGTTATATGAGGAAAATCCTAGTATACATCCTCAAATTGTCTAACATGAGATTCGACCCTATGAGAATGTTAATCTTGTTCAACATAAATTGTGACCAGTTAACCCAAGAAAAGAAACAACAATCAAATATGAGGTGGAAACATTGCTCAAAGATGGCTTTATCTACCCAATACCGTTGACGTAATGGATATCCAACCCCGTTCCGGTCAACAAGAAACATGGTATGATTCGAGTATGCATGGATTTTTCATTATTTGAATAATTATTGTCTTAAGGATAACTTACCTACTCCATTTATCGATCAAATTATTGATGAATGCACAAGAAGTGAGATTTTCTCTTTTATGTATGGTTTTTCTGGTTATAACCAGATACAGATCCGCCCCAAGGACCAACATAAGAAAACTTTCAATTTTCCTTGTGGAATCTTTGCGTACAAAAAGATTCCCTTTGGCCTTAAAAATGTTGGGGCGACTTTTCAATAGGACATGATGTTCTCTTTCCATGATCTTAAGAACATAGTGGAGGATTATTTGGATTATCTTATCACCCACTCGCATAAGAGGGCACAACATCTTTTACACATCTACCTTTTCTTCGAGAGATGTCGTAGCTACCGAATTCACTTGAATCCACACAAATGCATATTTTGTGTAACTTCAAGACGTCTCTAAGGATTTATCGTTTCAACTAAAGGGATCATGGTTGACCCTTTTAAGGTTGAGGAAATAATACAATTTCCTCCCCCACGTACAGTATGCCAACTTCAAATTCTACAAGGAAATACAAATTTCCTTCATTGTTTTGTATCGAACTATGATAATATCACAAAAGGTTTTATGTGCCTATTAAAGAAGGGGGTTCCTTTTTATTGGGATGAGTAGACAAAAATTTCTTTCGACACATTGAAGAAAGATATAGTTTTTAATCCCTTTCTTAGTCCCTCAGATTATAATAGAGATTTTTTTCTATATCTGATGGTAGTTGAATCTTCGATTGACATGGTATTAGTTCAGCAGGATGATAAGCTCCAAGAGAATGTCATCTATTATTTGATTCACGCCTTGATAGGAACTAAACTAAATTATTCACATGTCTAGAAACGGGCCTTAGCAACATTTCATGTTGTTCAACGTCTCTAAAATTATATTCTATTGTGCAAGATGACTGTCATTGTCAATGTTAGCCATTTTTAGTATGTTTTGACTCAACGAATAATTGGTGGGAAGTACAAAAAATGGATTGTTGTTCTTTAGGAGTTTGATTTGGATTTTTCTTCTTCCAAATCTAAGAATTATTTAGTCTTTGTTGAACTTATGTCAGAGTTCCCAGTATAGAATGAGAATAGCAAAGTTATTAACTCACTTCAATATGAGCGTATATTCCTCATATCTTCGTCTGACCCTTGGTATGGAGATATTATTATATATCTGCAGACTATTAATTTCCCTCCGCATTTCTTGCGAGACAAGTGACGATGGGTTTTCCACCTAGCCAAGAATTATCTCATTATCGTCGAAACTTTGTATCGACAAGGAGTGGACTCAATTCTCTGTCATTTCCTGACTCATGAGGAAGAAGAGTTAGTTTTGAATGACTTCTATAGTGGATCATGTGGTGGTCACTTATAAGAGTTAGAAACAACCCATAATATTTTGCGCACTGGATATTTTTGGCCGATGATATTTAGATATTGCATTGAGACAGTCAAGAAATTCCACCCTTGTTAAATATTTACTAAAACAATATGTGTTCACCCTACTCCTAGGTTTCCCATTATTACTATCATACCCTTCACTAAGTGGGGGGTAGATTTTATAAAATGTCACCCAAATTTGTATAGGGGGAATTGAAACATCATAGTCGCCATTGACTACTTTACAAAGTGGGCATATGCCATCCTGACATTTGCTAATGATGAGGAAACCACAACCATTTTCGTGTTCAATCAGGTCATATCTAGGTTCAAGGTTCTGAGAGAGATTGTCACTGACCATGGAAGTCACTTCCAAAACTGCATGATGTCCACGTTAGCATCAAAATTGGGTTTTAGGAAAGAGAACTCATCTCCTTAATATCCTCAGGAAAATAGTCAGGTCGAAATTGTTAACAAATCCTTGAAAAATATTTTGAAAAGGATTGTCAACACACCAAATCAAATTGGAATTTGAAGTTATATCCGACATTGTGGACCTACCAAACTTCAGTAAAAAATGCAACAGGCTTCTCACCTTTTCAACTTGTTCATGGAGTAGAACTAGTTTTTCCCATTGAATGCAATGTACCTTCACTTAAAGTTGTTGTTGAGATCCTCCCTGACACGAATCAAATTGAAGAACACCTCCTTTATTTAGAATTTTTTGATTTGCAATGTTGAGATGTTTCTTTATCAAATGAAGCATGCAAGAAACATGTCAATTTTCAATATGTTAAGTTTGTTCATCTGAGGGTGTTCTCCAAAGGAGACCTTGTTTTGGTCTATGACCAGGACAAGGATGGCTTGGGAGCAGGTAAGTTTAACCCCATGTGGTGAAGTCCTTATATTGTGTGGCATGTGTTGAAAAACGATCTTATAAATTGGATGATTATTAAGGAAATGTGTTGTTGGAGCCCAAAAATGGGCTCTACCTTAAAAATTACTATGCTTGAGCCTCACGACTCGAGTATTAGTTTTATAGTAGTTTTGTTTATATTTTGTATATAACTTTATATAGATTTATTTTTGTTTTATACTTCATTTTTAATTGTTGTTATTCTATTGTGTGGCAGATTCCACGGGAGTCATTATTTTATGTGAGCTTCACATACGGTTCCAGTCACTAGAATTGAAACATTGCTTACACTGCTTGGGTTATTTATTCACCTACCAACTAGCTATTATCCACTTGAGGTTTTTTTATCAGGGAAACTACTAATAATGTATCCAAGTACATTGTCATTATTGAACTTCTGAAAGATTCTCTATCATATAGCATTCAATGCCTTTAGTTTTATTTATATTCTCAGTTGGTTGTGTCATAGTTGAATGGTTTATACCATATTTGTAATCAAGTCTTGTTGTGTCACTTCCTTAGAGTGCATCTTCCAGAATGATCTTTTGATTTCATTACATATATACATGTTCCTAGGAAATATAATCTAGAAATTAATGAATACGCTAATTACATTCTAGATTGGCAATTGTCTCATCAATAACAGAAACACATACCATTTACACATGTAAATATCCATTATATATATATATATAAAGAGGTCCATAAAAAAAAAAACTGGGCTACTAGCCCCAAATGTTTATAGGTACAAAATGGTGCCCTTGGCACATAAAAAGTCTAGGCATGAAGCCGGTGAGCCCTATCATAACAAACTATGATGTTCGGTAAATGCCAGAAAAGGTAGACCCATGTTTAGGATACACCAACAACATAACGTTGCATCCCCACTAGCAGATCATCTATGGTTTCCATAGGGACAGGGTGTGTCAAATCCTCCATGTTTCTTCCCATTCTTTATAGTGTCCTCATTGAATCATAACTAAACTCTGCCTCACCTCTTCCCCAGGGCTTGTGTCATGAGAGGTAAGTTGGTCTCATTGGTGCTCTATCTGGACATTCAAAAGGCACATTTTAGTAATGTGGATCTCACCAAAAATATAGGTTATTTTATCTTATAATAATATAAAAATTAAAAATTAAATAAACAATAATATAAAGGTTACCTATATGTCCAAGAACTACACTGAGAGCTACAATTATGTCTGGATCTCGGGAAAAGTCAATCTTGACGTATGGATAGTCCTCGATTGTGGGTATTTGTCATTCCCACTATTTGAAGAAGGAATCATCAAAGGGATTGAACAATGTTACACTTGAAATGTGTCCCAATATCTTGGTCCATAGTACCAATGTAGTCCATTTTCATTGGTGTTATCTCACAAAATTTCTTGATCTCATACTCAATACGCTCTCAAAAACGAAATCACATAGAACGATACCAAACCCGAAATTTTTATTCCTTCACAACTTGCAGTCTGTCAACTGCATCTTCATATAATTGAGCATGGTGTTGCTATAATCAAATAATATTGGTATCAAACATTAGACTACATATTTAATTTGGGACCGTGAATCATGGTGTAAGGAGGATGATCCAATGATGCATCTCATAATGTATAGGATCACTTTGGGGCTCAAATGTTTTATGCTCTTGATAGGTATTTGTGTGCCTACTTTCTCGGTTCCATCCTAACCATATTAAACTATATACTAATTAATAGTTAAGTTGTATCCTCTACGAGTCTTGAATTTCACTACTTCGCCTCTACATGAAAGGTCATTAATGAAGTAAATATCTTCCACCATGAAGGTTAATACCTTCCCATCAAGCATGAATGCCTCCACATATGGATGCCAATAGTCAATGAGGAGATTGAGAAATCTTCTTCATGCTCACATACCAATGGATTGAAAAAAATTGTACATTCCACATCAATGAAGATCATTCATAGTGTCATCATTGTCAATCACAACATTATCAACATCCTCATGCTCACACTCTCTCCATTGGAAAAACATCCTGCAATATTCAAGGAAGAAGGGAGTCAATTTATTAAATTTTTTCCATTCATTCCAAGTCATACACTATTCGTAGTTAGGACAGACATGGGCATCCACCATTATCCCTTGGTCAAATAGTGTATATACAAGTTCACCTTAAGAGGAATGGCGTATGCACAAAGTTTGTGAGAAAAAGGGGATTGTTCTTCTCAAATTATCATGAAATATTTAAAAGTGAATGGAAATAATTGAAAAGTAGGGTGAGAAGCTTAAATGGTCTAGACAACAAGAGTTTTCATCGCTCTAAGCTCCTGCAATCCTCACTCGAAGTTGAGAGGGTTTTCACCAATTTTGGGTAAATTGTGAAATTAACATGGTAAAATGGAAAATTATCACTATTTAATAAATATTTTACACCCACTTTTCCATAGTTTTTCTATTTCTCCTTAATTGAACTAATGAAAAGGAATTTGTAACATGGTTGTCTCATTTTCAAGTTGTATAAGGATATGTTGGACATGTCATTGTCCTTTTTCGGTTGAACAAATCTTTTTAAAGACTCTAGGTAGGTATTGTTCTCATATAACTAGTATTTTGAATAGGTCTCATACACCTTACACTTTGCATTTTCAGTTGCATTTTTCACTTTTCCCTAGGATTGATCCCATTAACTTGTGACATGAACCCATCCATACACTTTAAAATTTCATTTTTTTAATGGTAGGGCCTACCTTCCATGGGTTCCTTATCTTAGAACCCCTTTTCATTTTGGTGCCCATGCTACAAGTTTGCTATTAGGATTGGTAGACTTGTTTAGTCCCACCATGACTTTGCGTTGAAGCCACATATATTATTATCAATATTTTTCTATCCATTACCTATGGGAATCCCTCTAACGTATGGTGCTACATATGTCATCAGTTATTGGATTATTCAATACGTATTGTGTTCTTCACTAGAATATAGAGTAGGTTACTTTCCGCCTGAAAAATACATTTATCTGTATCCTTCACATATCTTCCATAGGGTCCACCCCATCCATTCACAACATCATACCTTCAATATTATTTAAAGGTGTCATTTATGGATGGTAAAGCTTACTTCTTCATGGGTGTCCTAGTTAGTACCTCACTGGCATTGTTTACACCCATGTTGCAGTTTTTTCCGTAGGATCAGAAGCCATGTTTAGTCCCACTAGTTTTTTGTGTTGAAGCCTCATGAATTCCTCTCAATATCCGTCTGCATAATATTTTACCCATGGGCCTTCCAAAAGTTTGTTGAGTTGTGATTGCATTGCATATTTATCACTTTATCTTCTAGGCCTAATGTTGGCTTCAACTTTCCACTGTTGAACTATTTGCTTATGCATTCCTACCAATTTCTAGCCTTGCAATTTATGCCTTTGTGAATCGACATCTTTATCCTTGGAGAAGACATTCCCCTCAGTGTTCTTATCCTGCACATGTTTAATTTCATTAAGCATAGGTATGTTCCTTGTGCTCTGGAACTAGCTCGTTTCCCCGTGACACTCATCTTCTCCACTGTACTATATTATTCTTGTATTCTTTTTTTTTAGGATTTAACAACATGAAAAAGACAAAAAAATACAAAACAAAAACAAAAATAAGGAGGGAAAGAATCTATCTCCTTTTTTGGAAACAATACTTTTCTCCCATTAAAAAAGCGTAATCCTTGAGTCAATATATCAATATTTTTGGTTTAGCATGGCATTAGGATACACTTTTATCATTATTGAGTATAATATTTGTTGGTTGGTTATCCTTCCAATCATATGAAGCCTATGTTAATGCCTCTTGTATCAAAAATGTATCATGTTTTATAATCCATGATTCCTTAGTCACATAATGAGTCATGCTTTTTTTCAAGAGAAGTTTCACCTTGAGTTGGCCACTTTGCAAGTATCCTTGAATTTCCAAATTGGCCTTCCCATGTCAGTCAAGTAAGTCTTAGTTTCACAATTATATTTGTATTTCACTCGTGCTAGTATAGAAGGTCCCCATTGACTTCTTGCTAGTGGGTCTGCTCTTATCAACTTTGACACATTTCTATGAGAGTACAACCTAGAATTGCACTATGGGCCTATTTCCATCATTTATAGGTGACCTTGCACTCAACAGACGAAAAACCAACATTTTTCATTGACTGAGTGGTTTCCCTTGTGTTCGACATAAAAAACTATCATCAAACATATGGATTTCTGTGGTACCTTGGTTTCCATTTGTCCCCATTGGTGGATTCCTCATATTTTTCAGTAGTCTTCATAATTGGCTATTATTCATAGAGTCTATGTTGTGCGTTATTCCATCTGGTGCACGCCGAAGTCATACCTCAGTGTGGTCCTTACAATATTTTTTTCTGATTCCTTCCAAATATTTGGCCTTTTTCTACTCCTCGCGTTTCATGATGGGGGATTCCGTAATGCCCTCCTTTTAGCGGATCTCTTCTTATTGACCTCAACACATCTTTCTCTGGGATAGGGATATAGAGTCATTTTAGTACCTTGGGGATTACATTCATCAGTGGCATATTCCCTCACTATTGACAATGGGAATACATCAATGTACCCTGATTGGAAGATTATATTAGGTGTTTTACATCAACTCATTTATTCACACTTGTTATATTGTACTCAGTACCTTGACACCCATTATCATAATCAGTGGGTTGTATTGCATATTTTAATGGTATACATAAATGACTGGTAATCAAACAATGTCTCATTGTGTTTGACTCGAACACATTTATTCACATAGTGTAGACACGTACAATGAAAGATCATTTTGAATACTTTGGGTGAAGTACGAGGATCACATATTTTGTGCTCCTACCTGATGTATATTGATTTTACCACCCCAAAAAACATTGGTACCTGCAGAGGATCAGTTCGTTCACTTCTTTTCTCCAGATATCCTCTGATTTGATTTTGGGGACATAGCTCTATTGTGTATCCATCGTGGCTATGATATACATTTGCATGGAACCACTGTGTATGTTTCATGGCCATGATTATTATTTCCATATCTATCACATGGATCAATTACGTATAGTTTTTGTGGCCATGGAAATCAGTTATTCTTTCATTACTCATGGATTTGCAGTGTACTTGAGTTTTCAACCATGCTTGCATCACTCTTAAGCATGGGTATTCCTGACTCGGTAAGATAATACTCTTACTTGATTTTTGTTGATATTTTTTTTTCTTGGATTAGTTGTTTGGGAACTTTCATTGGAATTACTTCAATGCATCCTCACCTCTCAGAGTTATAATGTATTTTGACTGTCAGTTTCTCTTCTGACCTCATACATTAGGGGGCATTCGTTATACCACAAATTGTCACACCAAATTTGCATTTGTGAGATGGCCTAGTCCATTCCCTAACTTGAAAACTTAAATCCCACTCTCATCCATCATTTTCATTTAAAAAAAATAAAATTTGTTGCCATACATATTTCTCTAGTTTACAAATTGCATACATATGTTATTTTCTAGTGTACAAACCACGCATGCCCTCAAATTTAAGAAAAAATAAAAATATTCCACATTTTGGAGCGAGGTTTTCAGTTGGAATCGTTCCAATCCTTCCCCTATCCCATACACGATGAACCACAACCACCAAAACCCATTGAGGATGGTACATACTCACCTATTGGGGGCATGGATTGGAGGACAACCTAGGTGCAAGATTATGATGACGAATTTGAAAGCTTCCCTATTTCCCTATGCCTCTGAGTAGCATCCCCCTGATATAGAAACTTGTTTTCCAACATTCCTTCCTCTCTCCTATATGAATATAGTGTGTTTTACTATCCCTTTTGATTCATTCAAGGAAGAACCATTGTGTTGAGTAGATGCTTGAAGGACTAGTGGATGAACTCGGAGGTTGTCTTTGAGGTAGTGCTGACGGTTAAGGTCGAGTTGTAACTACCCACTTATATTGTTTTCAATAAAAGAGTTATCTTCCCCTCCATACTTTTTTAATATTGTTCAATATATTGATATATTTCAACTTTCTTTACATCCAAAAGAAGATGGGAAAATAGAAGTATAAGTAGTGAACAATACATTGGTTTATCATTTTTAGCGGTTACAATTAGAAGCTTCCAAGGACCTGGGATGAAATTTTGGTTTATATTTAACACTCTTAAAATAGATCACCCCATACTTCTACTAACAAGTCCACTTTTGAAACTTTCTTTGGTTATTTTCCACCTTCACCCTTAGATGTTGTATATGGACAACATGCAGGAGCGAGGGACGACACCACAAGAGAAGCATTGAAGGGTAAAAAATTGATTGATAAGATTAGGAAGATACATTTGAAAGTATATGAGATGTTGAAGAAGTCATAGGAAAAGTACAAGTCCCAACATGATTAACATATGATTGAGAAATCATTCAAGGTGGGAGATAGATTTTGGTTGTATTTAAACAAAGAAAGGATACATGGTCCTAGTAAGAATATCAAGGATCTATATTATAGTCATTTTGAAGTGTTTAAAATGATGGGTGATAATGCCTAAAGACTCAATATACCCCCATATATTTTCATTTACTCAATAATGAATGTGGAAAATTTGAAATTCTATCAGCCTTCCATATTGGACTAGTAAATTGATGAGCAAGTCTTACCTACCACAAAGGACTTAGCACCAAAATCTCACGAAGAGTTAGAAAAATATCTATTTTTGTAGAATTATTCCAAAACAACCAAACAGGGCAATTTGAACTTTGATAGGTTGGGTTTAAAGAACAACTTTCATGCAAGGCCAAATGGTAATCTAGAGAGAAGTTAGAGGAAAAATTTCCTCACCTCCTTCAGTAAAATATTTTGGGGACCAAAATCCTCCTTAAATGGGGAAGTATGATCCAAAATGAATCATTATATACTTTTTCATCTATTTTTGTACTTTCTAGGTGGAAACATTGGAGCTATTCGCTTGTAGGGCCTATTTTATAGGTAGGTCCCAATTTGGTGATTTGGGGTCCAAAACCTTCCAACATTTGTTTGAGGCATTAAATGGTCATTTTTTGGGTCAAAACATTGTGATCATAGCTATAGCCTCTCGAAATTGATGTACACCTTGAGATATTTCCAATGATGTGAACATCACCTAAATTAGAGTTCATGTGAAAAAGTTATGCCTCCTATATTTTTCATCACCATGGTAACACTGGGATGCAACATCTACTCACATTACTCACACATGTGGATATAGTCACATGCAAACTTTTAATAAGATTATGAAGGGTACAAAACTATGCCATTAATTGCGGGTTGAGGCATGCAAAAACCTTAAACCTAACCCTAGACAACTACCATTTTATGTTAAATATTGGGCTACTAGGAAAGGAAGGGGTTTCATTATTATTGTATTGTGTTTTATTCCATGGTTGATTAGAGAATATAGGAGTGGGATATTGAAGAATAACAAATAAAGTAGAATATCTTGTAGTAGCCATTCAATCCACAGTGTCCATGGAAACTCCATAGCGAGTGCACTTTACTTGTACTTTAATTTCTTAATTGAGAAGAAAAGAGAAGGGCATAGGCCTTACCTTCTAGCTAGTTTTTTCTCATATTGATTTTTTGAGGGTACATATTGTGTTCTTTGTGTGGATGGTGTTTTATTTTCTTAGCTTATTTCAATCTAGTTTCAAATTATTTCAATTAACTATGTGTTAAACTACTAATATTAAATATACAATCTAAAGTAAAACAATGCATAGTAAAATGTTGTAGAATATTATAAGATGTGTTGTGACAAAACATTCTAGTGAAATATCCATGGTAATTTATAGATCAATTTAAGAAAGTCAAAAAAAAAATTAGAAATTTTATCACCTTGTTTAATCCATTCTAGGTGAGTATGACCTTGAATACCCCAAGTACAATATTTCTTCCATGCATCTATGGAAATTTTATTGTTTTATCCACTTCCTCCTTTGATGAAACAATATAGAAGTCTTCATCCAAAAAGGTGAAAATATTAGCCAATATTTGTGTAACTTGTTTTTCTCTTCTCCTAGATTTATCTACCATCTTGCCCCAACTATAAATAAATTTAATAGTTCTTTTACATTTTTATTCCTACCATAGGATCCAAACATCATCATATTATGGTATAGGATCTAAGAAATACATTTTGTTATCACACTAAAATTTCTCACTTGTGACATTTTTTGTAGTCTTACAAAAATATGTCACTATTACTATGCATAACTTCCATTTTCATCATCTTTCCTCCACCATATGACCTCAAAATCACTGGAAACAATAGAGACAAACCTTTAAATTGACCATAAAGTGATAGCATATATATTACCCCCAATAAGTGCACTCAAACAATAAAGATAATACCCCTAAAAGCTACACCACTCTGCAATAAAACCATGTTTGACTATTTATGGGTCTAATTTTCCAAAATGGGAAGTCAGTTATATTGGATGAACTTAAACCCTAATTGTTGGTATTCATATTGAATTGGTTATATTTAGCCACTCTTTGGAAGGCCATGTCAATGGGGTTTAACCACTATTTTACCTATAAACAAATCCTTTGAGGTCTCTCCATAAATCCATTATCACAAGTAAGATTATGCTCTCAAAAATCCATGAGAACCTTAAGGACCTCTTCCTCTTGATAGTATATTTATTGTCTAGGTGCTTTGCCTATCCATCAAGGAGGGAGTCATAAACTCACCAAGGAAGCCAAGGACCCATCCCAAGAAGGGGCTTTGGATCCCATAATCTTCATCAAGCTCTCTTCATAGGCATTTTCTTGGCATATTCATTGGTAATGGAGCATTCTTTACATCCTTTTTAAACTTCTTGTTCAAGATGATGTAATTCCTTCTTTCTTGTATTATTTCTTGCACCAATAAGTTAGGATATCAGAATTATAAACTATATCTAGAGTTAGGTTTTCTTTCTATAAAATACATTATTGTCTATGATTAATACAAGTTAGTGTATTTTGTACACCCTTGTCACAAATTTCACATACTTGATTGGTGACTCCACTAGGAAAAAAATCCAAATCTTCTTCCCTAGTTGTGGGTGTGCTTGTTTCCCTCCTCACCCCCTTCACTCATAGTGTAAATTTAGGAATTTTCTTTCTATTCCTTTATATTATGTTTGCACATAAGTTTCCAAGTTGAAACCCTTTGTTTCTACCTTAGGAATGGGTCCACAAATTCCACAGTTAGTTTTAGGGCCAACATAGATGTTGACCCTTGTTTTTCCACTCATTTAGTGTAGAAATAGACCCTTGTTCAACAAAATTTCTTTCTTCTTTTATTTTTTTTTGGGCGGGGGTGTTTGAACTCATTTAGTGTAGAAACTAATCATTGTTTTTTCACTTCCAACATATATTTTGGGAAAATTTTCTATACTATTCCCAAAACTATTATTTTTATTTATGGTTTCATCTCAGTCTGAGTAGTACTCTTTTAGGGTACTGGTGTTATTTTGTAATGAATTATTGGATAAATGATGTAGGTTAACATAGTTTCCAAATTAACGAGAATTATGAGCTCAAAACGAGGACTCTGGCCCAAAACACCCATATTTTTGTGTCAAAAAAACCAAAATCAACTCTCAAATAAAAAAAAGGTGCTACCAATAACACCCTTTTCTTGGAGGTAGTTAAAATTATGACTTTTTTGAAATTGTGGCCTTGAAAAAAGGACAAAACATTAAAATTGATCCTCAAATCGAAAAGTGATGCTGCTAGTAGCACTAGTTTGTTTTTAAAGTTAAAATTATGACCTAAGTGAAAATATGGCCTTGACAACCGGTACCATTGCACATAAAAAAACTCAACATTGACTCCTAAATTGTTACTTGAAATTTTATTTTTTATTAATATTTATTTTTTTAATTTTCATTAAAAATAGATAGATAGAAAAGAAACAAAACTCTAAAAACAAGTTTTTTTTTTAAATGTCTTTAAGAAAATCATAAACTAAAAAAAAAAAAAAAAATCATATTATTAAAACCTCCCAAAAAAAAAGAAAAAATTTAAATAACAATAATAATTAAAAGAATAAACACAAAAAATGCCAATAAAACCTAAAAAACCATCCAAATTACAACTAAAAAATAAATTAGAAAAAACTAAAATAAAGAATTAAAAAAAAACTCTACTAAAACTGGAAAACAAATTAAAAATAAACACAAAATAAACAAAATAAATATGTTTTAAAAATAATTTAAATGATAAAAAAAAAACATTAAAAAAGATAAATTAAAAAGCATTTTCCAAAAACCAATTGAAAATTAGCAAAATGGGGGGAGGGACATTTTGAGGATCACGTCTCCCCCCTCCACACCCATGCCTACTCCTTCCTTCTCACCATGCCCCAACCCACCCCTTCCCCCCCTCCCCCCACTCCCATTCATGCCCCCACCCACCCCACCACCTTCCCCTTCCCACCCCCCATGCCATCCTCCCCCCTGCAGACAATCCCATCTAGCAGTGGGTTTGGAACCCGCCACTACTTGGGCTCATGTGTGAGAAATGCGATGGGGATGGGGGAGGGGACAGGGATGGGCAAATGGAGGGTGGGGGGAGGCGAGGGGATACGGCATGGGTAGGGAGCAAGGAGTGGGTGTGGGTGTGGAAGGGGAAGGCATGATTCTCAAAATCACCCTCCACCCCATTTTGCTAGTTTTAACAGTGTTTTGGAAAATGTTTTTTAATTTGTTTTTTTT
>JASDQU010100992.1:226479-263851 GCA_032191745.1 Picea mariana
AAATGGGTTGTGATTTTTTTTCCTAAATGCGGGTGCTTTTTCATTTTTTAAATTTGTTTGCAAAGTTTTTTTATTTATTTTCTATCTAATTATTTTTTAATGAAAATTAAAAAAATAAAAATTAATAAATAAATAAATTTTCAAGTAACAATTTAGAAGTTGATTTTGAGTTTTTTATGTGCGATGTTACCAATTGTTAAGGCCATGGTTTTACTTAAGTCATGATTTTAACTCCAAAAAACAAATTGGTGCTATTAGTAGCATCAATTTTCAATTTGAGGGTCAATTTTAATGTTTTGTTTTGGTTGTCGAGGCCACAATTTCAAAAAAGTTGGAATTTTAACTACCTCCAAATAATGGGTTCTACCGATAGCATGACTTTTTGATTCGAGGGTAAAACTTACCACCAAATGCAATCTCTAAAAATCAAGAATTCTAGAGATTTCTTGTTAAGTTGGTAACTTTGTTGGTTGAGAAAAGAGGTCCTAGAGTTCCTAGTACCTTCCGCTTTTAGGACTTTTTTTGACTTCATTACATATTTATATTTTAATATATTGAGTTCAGAACCATATCTTTCTTTAATATCTCTTACTCTTACTTCATTTACAAAAACATTGAGCAAATAAAAGCCTCCCTCATTTCTGTAGTACTTCTCCTTGTTGTTTGGTTTTAGATTCGTGTTTTAGTCTTTGCTATTTTATCTCATTGTATACCTATTTTGCATCCTTTAACCGTTGCATGTTTGTTGTTAAAATAGATATTGTATTTCATATTGCAAAATCATTCAAGTTAAAGAACATAATCTCCTTTGATTCTTAGTATTTGGCATGTTTATTTTTCTTTTCAATTTCAAATTGTATGCTCATTTAGTCCCATTCCTTAACTAGGTTGAAATAGGAATTTATATTTGTTCATCTGAATTATTTCATGCTTCTTTCTCCTTTGAAAGATCATTAAGTTAAGTAAAATGTTTCTTTTTCTTTAGTACTTGTCTTTATTTTCAATGGGAATTTCAATTTCATATCTCATTAATCACAAGTACTTCTATTTCAAAGCATTTTCTTTTGAAGTTAGAAAACTTCACACCTTAATCATATGCTTGGTTCATGGCCCTGAGATCAATCTAAAATTAACCACTTAACTTAACCTACTTAATCTCCCCATGGGCCAAAATAATATTATAGTTAAGTTACATTTTGGGGATAAGAATCCAAATAATTCACCACAACCATTTCACATATAAAACATAGTGGTTGAATTTTAGGGAACTTGAAATAATTTCTATCAAATATAGTTAAGATCTGTGTAACAACATGTTCACTCTTTGGAGTGGATAATTTAAGGTTGGGACTAGAGTTTTGATTGATACTCATATATATTTCAATACTAAAGATCTTTTGAACATTTGATTCGGCTTGAATTCAAGCTAACCTATTACACATATATAAGAAGAGGTAGATTAGTGGTTATTTTACTAGGTTCCTACATGGGTTTCTCTCCTAGGAGGGAGGAAAATTGAGATATATTTCTATGGGCCATTGGGACTTCATCACCATTTGTCTCCTAGTCATAACTATCTCATCTGCACCTTCACTCATCTCCATATAGGACTTTTCCACCACTTGCGGTAGTTGTTTAAAATGTATTTTTTGTACTCTTCATCCTCTTTGTTTAGTGGTACCTTCAACCAATTTGGATAAGGGTTTAGAAGGGTCAAAGTCTAGGCGTGTTTGATTAGTTTTAGTTTATCTCTTGGATAGAGTATTTTTCTTTTATAGAATAGAATATTTAATTAGGACATCCATTTTGCAATTAAAACATACTTGAAACCATGTGGGTCACCTAAGCATGTAGTTTTGTTGTTTGATCGTTTTTTTTTCTTGATTGATTCCTTTGGAAACTCTATTACTTTGATAGATTAATTATCTTTTTTAGAGATATTACACCTAGGAATCATTGCACCCCCAAGAATAATCTGTCGTAGACTTTGTGGACTACCTCCCTTGAGTATTCCTAACCATATATTATCACCTAATTATTGAGTTAGATTCAATCATCCTATCCCTCATTTGGGATCATCATCCTTGAATTCATCAAGTTTATATTCTTCATATATTGAACCCTCAACCCATTTGAGGATATATATTTCAAGTGTTCCTAGAGTTAATCCCCCTTTGAATAGTGTGCCTTTGGATAAAATCTTGGTTCCCACCATGGAAAGAAATAATACCAACACTACTCAAGCACAAACTCAAACCCAACCTACCTTACATTATATGGAAGGGTTGAATCTCCTTGATTTGACCAAGTTTATTAATGATCCTAATCATGAAAACTCTACTTATACATCCATGGCAACCAAGGTATCCTCAAATATTCCTAAATTTGAGGGTCATTCTTTTATGGGATACTTCTAATCATATAATTTCATTCCACATTTGGTGCTCATCCAATGACATCATGGATGATTCTATTAGATTGAGTTTGTTTCAATGCACTCTAACAAGTTTGGCTACCAAATGGTATATTTATCAACCAAACCATTCTCATAAAACCTTTGATTCCATAGCCAAGGTGTTATTAACCTTTTTTCAACTTCTAGTTTTCCATGAAGTAGGGATAAACATTCTCACAATTTTTTGTTAGACTAACACCACCTATATCATGGACCATATTCATGAATGGAATAAATGAAGTGTCTTGCATAAATATGAGATTAATGATAGATTCATTATGATATGGTTCTTGAATTCATTACTTTCTCCCATCATTGACCATGCTTGAGACTAGAGAGGAATCCATCCAAAAGGAACAAAAATATGACCTGATCTATTCCTAGTCAAGGTATTTTTGATGCGCCTCACTCCCATTATGGTGACTTGTCAATATGAAGGTCATCCCATGTAGCTGATGGTGTTGTTGGGTTTCTATTCCATAATAATTCATACACTCTTACCCCTATATCTAATATGTATGGTACCACATATGGAGGAGTTATTACCTCATACCCTCCTCCTATTTTAGGGTTTCCCTTGATACCTTAAATTTATCCTAACCCTTCACCCGATTCTTCTCATTCCACATCTCAAGTTGGTACTAGAACCTCTTATTCATCACCCACTAAATAATAGCATGTGCATGGTCATGATTATACTAGTTCTTCTCTTACTGTAGCAAATATGAATTGATACTATCCCTTTCTTGGACCTCCGCTAATAGATTCATTTTTTGTAGTCATGGTAACCTAATGCCCCATTAATGTTTGTAATGCCCATTTTGACCTAGGATTCTAAACTACATTTTGATCTAATTATATTTTTGTCTTATCCATGAAACATTGTTATAACAATGGCACTTCTATATATGGACATGTTGACCTTCATATATGTATGAATAATTATTTTTATGTGATTAATGATGATAATGTGGGATTTGCTTCCAACATGCTAATTTTGAATAAAATATTTTGGTACATTGATACCAGGTTTGAATGATAGGTTTTAATGAAATTAGTAACATGCATATGATGAGTAACTAGTTGGTTTACATGGTTTATCAATGAGTAATGTGGAAATCACATGTGAGCAGTTTTGTGGTTATGCATGATCTTGTTTTGTAAGCTAACCTACAGGTTGAAAGGGCTATGTGATATCGAGTTAAATGTAATATTTAAAGTGGTCGATGGCATGGGAATCCAATGAGAAATGGTATGATAGGAATCATAATTGTGTTGTTTTTATATTAGTTCAAATGCATTACTATGATATTTGGGAAAGTGCAGATTGTTTTGGTAGCATGGTGGTTGAAACTGGATATTGAATGACAAAGATAAAAGAACACAGTGACATAATATGTTCCTTGATAGGGCGTTGACCCTAGTTATATTAGGAGGGATGAGTTGGGTTGTTATATTATTTTTGGTGAAAGTTTAAGGTCGAAGTGATCGACCATGAAAGTCGAAGTCAAAGTGATCGATAGCAAGTCAAGAGGTCGTTAGGAGGTCTTGTTGCAACTGTATGAATACCAAATGGAGTTCGAAAGGTAATCGACTGGTGAAATGAATAGTAACAAACTATAACAAAATCTCGAAATTCAATGGATTTGTAGCCAATGATCTACGTGGATTTGTAACCATTTTTTTTGGATCCATTCTTTAGGGTTTTTCCTATTGTAAAGCCTATAAATAAGGCATGTTGTAATACTAAAAAAAAAATCTATTAGAGTTTTTGGGTCATGTAGATGTAAGTTGAATTGTCTACAAGGTAGTTCTTGTGTAAAACAAGAAGGTATGATGATGATCGTGTCTTAGGTGTAGACCAAGGTTAGTCATGTAACCCTTTATTCTGAATGAATAAGACAACAAGAGAGAAATATGGTCAAGGGATGTTTTTTTTTCCCATTTGGTTTTACATGGTAAAATCTCTATGTACTGTGTGATTGCTTTGTTTAAATCTATCTTCTTCCCTTCTACTAGTTCTAGTGTGGAAGTCCATTTTATGACATGTGGTATCAAAGATTGGTTTGAAAATATTAGATATGAGATAAACCCTAGGTCTAGTAAGAGCAATAAATCATAGATATTTAATTTTGTGCTTAAAATAATGGCAAGTAGTTTGAGAATAGAGATCGAAAAATTCAATGACCAGAGTTTTGAGCTTTGGAAGCTTAAAATTGAACATCTCCTTGTAGATCGAGAATAATGGGAAATAGTTTGTTTGGGTACCATTCTGAGAGGTATGTCAAGGGAAGAATGGGAGAAAATCTAAATAATGGAAAGGATTATGATTCAACTATGTCTTACATATTTGATGATGTTGAAAGTCTCAGGTGAAGACTCAACCAACAAGTTATGGGAAAAGTTAGGAAGCTTGTACCATTCGAAATCCATGGTAAAGAAGTTGTTCCTTAGAAAGAAATTGTATCTTCTGAGGATGAGTGATGGTAGTTCGGTAACTAAGAATTCAAATGAATTCAATACTATAACAATAAAATTATTGTTTGTAGATATTAAAATCATTGATGGGGAGAAATGTATTATCCTATTATGTTCTTTGCTAGACTCCTAGGAAATCTTAGTTGTGGCCACATGGGATAATTTGACTACATTATCGCTATAAGATGTGGTTTCATATCTACTGTTAGAATAAATGAGACAGAACAACATGGAAGGATAGACCAAATATGATTTAATGGTGAGAGGTCAATTGGTTGACAGAGATGAAGAAAAATTATATGGTAGAAAGTTTAAGTAAAAGGGTAGATATAAATCCATGGTTTAGTTGATGATAAGATGCTAGAAATGCGGTAAAGATGGGAATCATAAAATGGAATACAAGTTGAAGGTGATAGAATTCAACAAGGGATCCAATGAGAAGAAATTGACTAAGAGAAAGACTACTCTAGATAAAGGATGCGATGTGTATATGGCATTGACTAGTACACAATCATATCAATATGTTTTGTTGATCGACTCAGGAGCATCCTATCATATGATACCTCATAGAAAATGGTTCTAAAAATATAAGATATATGAAGAAGGAGATGTTTTATTGGGGGATGAATTGACAACCAAAAATGTTGGACAACGAAGAGTCTGACTGATACTATAGGATGGAAGGAGTAGAACCCTTCCAGTTGTGCTACATATTTTAGGTTTGGAAAGAAACCTGATATCTGTCAACAATATGAGTGATGCAGGAGTACACACTCTTTTTAACAAGTATACGCGCAAAATGGTCAAAGGTGTGATGCTCTTAATGAAAGGAGTTTGGATTGGAACCCTATACAATTTTTTAGGAAATGTCGACTCAATTAGATGCAACAACATTGTTTTTCCTAAAGTTGACTCATCTTCGACTCAACTCGACACATATTGGAATGATTCGATTCAAACTAACTCAAAAAGTTCTCATAAAATCGAGTCGACCATGTTATATATGGCATGAGAGGATGGGACATATTGGATAAAAGGGACACTAAGACATGAAAAACAAAGGTATGGTCGTAGGTTTTCTTGAATTTAATTTAGAATTCGAGTTTTGTGAACATTGCATGTATGGAAAAAAAATCGAATTTAGTCTCCCATGTGGAGTGACAAGGGGAAATGAGATTATAGAATTGTTTCATAGTGATGTGTTTGGGCCTCTAACAATCCATTCACTTGGTGGATCCATTTATTATGTATCCTTCATAGATTATGTTTCCAGGAAGGCATGGATATATTTCCCGAGGAACAAATTATGGGTTTTCGAGAAATTCAAAGATTTTAGATCTCTTTTGGAAAATCAAACAAAGAATATGATCAAGATGCTAAGAACTAACAATGGTGGTGAATTATGTGGAAAGGATTTTGAGGTTCTGCAAGCAGCGTGGCATAGCATGCCAACATTCCGCACCATATACTCCACAACAAAATGGAGTTGTTGAGAGAATGAATATAACATTGATGGAAAAGGAAAGGAGCATTCCCAATGGTGTTGGGTTCACACAATAATTCATGGAAGAAGCACTCGACACTACAAAATATTTGGTGACTATGTCTCCTCCATTAGCACTATTCAACATGACTCAACATGAGGTATGTTTTGGAAAGAAGCCTTCACTTTTAAATCTCAAAGTATTTTGTTTTGATGCATTTGTGCATGTTCCCAAGGAAAAAAGGAGCAAGAAGGAATGAAAGGATATAAGGTATGTGATCTTGCATCAAGGAGAATAACCTACATTCGAGATGTGGTCTTTAGAGAAGTAAGAGGTAAGTTTGAGTCTAAAGTGGTTCCAACAGAGAAAAATCCATAGAAGGTAAGGTTTGATTTAAGCAATGAATAGGATGATTTAGATGATTCAATTGAATCAAATGTGATTCAATTGAATCAGATGAAGAGGTGGAACAACTGAACTCGGTTGTAAGGAGGTTTAAACAAGTAAAAGAAATAGTAGAAAAGTATATTCCTCCTGGTTTTTGTTCTGCATTTTTGTTAGCTTCCATAGATGAGGAGTCCAAGCTAGTCAGGGAGGTAGTCAACTCGGAAAAGGGTAGACTCTAGAAGTATGCCATGGCATAAGAGACATAATAGTTGCAAAATAATGATACGCGGGATTTGGTCAAGTTACCTAGTGGAAGAAATCCCATCTGTAGCAAGTGGGTGTTCAAGAGAAAGATGAACTCAACATGTAAATTCGATAAATACAAATCCTGACTGATAGCAAAAGGATATTCCCAAGTCGAAGGAGTCGAATTCAATGATATTTTTTCCCCTGTTTCAAAATTAACTTACATTATATTACTAATGTCTCTGGCTACAACATTTGATCTCAAAATAGAGAAAATGGATGTGAAGACAACACTCCTACATGGGGACCTGGAAGAATAAATCTACATGAAACGGCCTGGAGGATTTACAGTAAAGGGAAATAAATATCTAGTGTCCAAATTAAAGAGATCCCTTTACAGTCTAAATAAATTTCCAAGGATACAGTATCGAAATTTTGACACATACATCCTTATTTTTGGATTTGAGAGAAGCAAAGTTGATCACTTTGTATATTCCAAGGAAGAAGGTGGGTGTTTCATATATATAGGTTTTTATGTCAATGACATGTTTTTGAAACTAGAGGAACTATATTGAAACAATTCTAAAGTGTTTCAACATGCAGGATTGTAAACCTGTAAAGGTTCCAATTCCTATGGGAGCAAGGCTAACTATTGAATAGTGTCCAAAGACATAAGAAGAGAGGACATGGAATGTGTTCCCTATGCAAGTGTTATTGGTATTCTCATGTATGTGATGGTATTCACTTGAACACAAATTTCCCATATAGTGGGAGTGTTGATAAGATACATGTTGATGCCTAAGAAGGAGAACTAGAAAAATTTCAAGAGAGTATTAGGGTATTTGTGTAGCACATAATATTAATCTACATGCTACCAAGGGAAAATTGGAGTTTATAGTGAAGTAGAAGTGCATGGATTTGTTGACATCAATTGGGATAGAGATTTGGAATGTCAAAGGTTGACCAATGGATATTTTTTTGATATTTTCAATGGATAAATCAGCTCGATGAGTAAGGGACATGTGTTTGTAGCCTTGTCAATAACATAAGTTGAATACATGGTAGATACTCATGGAAGAAAATAAAAAGTATGGATGCAATGTCTGTTTTCAGGTTTCGGGTTTGTCCAAAGAGATACGAATATAAATTGTGATAGTTAGAGTTAAATATTTCTGGCAAAAAACCTGACTTATCATTCCAAGACGAAGCATATTGATGTACACTACAATTTCATAAGAGACATGGTGGAAAGAAACAAGGTGTTGTTGGAGAAATTAGACATGTTGGAAAACATAGAAGAATATTTAACCAAGTATGTGAGCGTTGTGAAGTTATATTGGTGCAGAGAGGCAATGGGAATCACTACCCTAGGTTTGCAAACAAAATTTCAAGTTCTCATATTTCAGGAAAGAAGACAACAGGTGGGAAAATGTTGAGTGTTATATTCTTTGTGGTGAAATATGAAGGTTGAAGTGATCTAGTAGGAAATTCTAAGTTGAAGTGATCGATAGAAAGTCAAGAGGTCAGCCGATACGAGGTCTTGTGAAAACCGACTAAAGACCAAATGAAGGTCGATTGGTGATCCAATTGGTTGTCGACTATAACAGAATCTCGAGATTCACGGTATTTTTAGCCAATGATATGTGTGGATCTGTAACCATTTTTTTGGGTGTCATTATTTAGGGGTTTTCCTACTCTAAAGCCTATAAACAAGGTGTGTTGTAATACTGAAAAATATGATCTGTAGTTAATCATCAGGATAATATTTAGATCAATGCATCAGAGGTTCTTGTTCATGTATATTTAAGACGAATTGGGTACAGGGTTGTTCTTGTGTAAATAAAGAGGGTATGATGATTATTGTGTCTTAGGTGTAGACCAAGGTTAGTCATGTAACTCTTTATTTTTAATGAATAAGATAACAAGAGAGAAAGACGCTCAATGAATGCTAGTTTTTTTGTTTGGGTTTCCAAGGTAAAGTTTTTGTGTACTATGTGATTTCTTTGTCATTTACTTTATTGTTTAAATATTTCTTCTTATATTATAATAGGTTTAGAATGGAATTCCATTTTCTAAGATGGTGTAGGTATCGCCCACCATTTATCCTCCAAAACCTGGAGTCATGGGAGAGTTGTGTTTAGCCACATTCCCATAGACATGTGATGGAAACTACTAGTTTCTTGCTGAGGAAGCTTGGTCACGGTCATTGACACTTATTCTTATGGGTTCTATCTAGTGTTAGCTCAAATATAGTTGACTCTCTAGTATAGTCTATTAGAGGAAAGATAGGATCTATAAGATGTAAGTATGTTAGGGAGGAAGGGTGATTCGATGTAGTTGAGAGTGATGTTGAGTTTTATTCATGTAACCTTAGTACCTAACTTATTCCCTTTTCTTTTTGTATTAAATTCTTAACTTTGTTATGATGATCTAGGTGAATTTTTCATTCATTTTGAGCTATTGTGAGTGATGAATTGTTGTTATTATGTTAGTATAAATGATTGATCAATTCATTACAAGGTTTATTGCACTATCAACTTGGTTGTGAAAATATAAGAATTTCTCATTAGATGTGATGGATGTTGTCATTAGTACATGCATGAGCTACGTATGTGCCATCTATGCATACATACCTTGTGCATGTATGTTAGTATTATTATTATGTATTAAAATTAATATTGTTATTTTTGTTTGGCATGGGTCTATATTGTCTTAGTATAATTGATTTATTTAGATTTAATGTTATTATTAAATTAATTGATTTATTTAGATTTTATGTTAATTATTAGATTATTGATTTAAATATATTTAATGTAAATTATTAAATTATTTATTTAATTCAATATTTAATATCTATCTATCTATATTTAATGTATGGAAAAATATGTGTTGATTCAAGTTAAATTAAGTATGGTGTGATTTGAATGGAATTTATTAAATTTGGATAGCATGTCAAATAAGATGTGAAGGATGGATGGTTATTTGATGATAGAGTTGAGATTCATGAGCTGGAGAGTGGTGGAGAAGGAAATGAGGGGGAATTTTGGATATATTTTTGGGGAGAATAGATTATGGTTTGGGGAGAGAGGAAAAACCATTGAATCTAGGATGTACTAGAACTATGACTATGTGAGCATTGGACTGTAATTTTTATTGGTATTCTTGGACATCCTAGTGAGTTGTGGTTTTGTGAATTTGGGCATAGAGGGATCAGAAATCCCCCAAGGTTTCTTAGACCTAGGAAGATGGTGAGGTTGTTCATAGTTGGATGGGTAGAAAAATATGGTTTCCATTAGTTGACATAGACAAGAGACAACTCAACATCAAGGGACATAATAAACTAAAGTGATTGGCATTTTACTATTATTCTTATCCCTGATTAGCTATGGTCAATTTGTTTTAATTATATTGAAAATTGAAAATTTGTTGCAGGCTACTTTGAAATTTAATTTGAGATTGAAATAGTTGAAATTTCACCATAAAGAATTCAACATAAATTACTTTCTTACAAACAAAAATTACGTCAAAACCAAGGGAGTCAAGGTAACTAAAATCAACATCCCAATAATAATACCAATGGTAACCAAAATACCACAAATCACAGTCAAGGTAATAATCCAAAACCAAAATAGGGGAAGAACCCTCATCTTCAAGTGAATTATCCTTTCTCTATTAATGGTGTATATGTAAATTATTACCATGCTTTCCACGTTTACCTAAATTGATTTTCTTGAAAGAGGTATTTGAGAAAGCTCAAGCAACATCTAATTATTCTAGAACTCAAACTACCTCTCCTTCATTATCACAACTAGTTGTATGGCGAAACCATTTTCCCACACAAAGATTTGTATCCACACCATAAACCACTTATTTTGGTTATCCTGCCAATTCCAACCTTCATGGATATGGTACTTTCCAAATATTGTACATAAATTCAGTTGTCATTTATCTATCAAGCCAATCTCGTCAATATAGAATACCCCCTAAAGCATCACCTACTAATCCAAATGAAACCCCGTAAACTATCAATGGACCTTTATATACTCCCAAACATAGTTTTGGTCTTCCCTCGAAGGTGCCAAAGGTTCATTTACATTAGAATGCCCCTAATCCCCTTGTGTGAGCTTCCTATAACTACAATATAGTTCATGATATAGCTTAATATCCTATTGTTATGTCATTTTTAGAAATCCTATATAATTTCCCTATGAAATGGGAGGATTTTATATATGCATTGGGTGTGGTCTATCCTATATATGATAAGATGATGTTTTCTTATATCAACTAAGTCAAACCTTATCTTCCCCCTTCTATTTCCTTTCAACTTTTGATCACAATGAAGTAAATAATTGTTCATTATCAATGAGGGAATATCCACATGTATTATTCCTACTTGTATTTGGAATAAATTAGGTTCCCCAAATATTACTCCCATCTACAATTTCTCTCCATGCATATTATGATAAACCCTCCCAACTAGAAGAGTTGTATCAAAATTGCCCCATCTACTTAATTGAAAAAACAGTTCCATTGATGTTGCGGTTATAGATGCTCCTTTACACTACAACATTATTTTAGAATGTAGTTTTATATATTAAATGAAGGTAGTTGCCTCATCGTTGTTTTGTACTATGATTTTCCCTCATGATGGGAAGGTTTTTTCCATTAGTTATATTACTTACTATGATCCTAAATCTCAATTTAATATTGATAATATTTGGCCTTATATGATGAGAACCAAACCATTTCATCCTTATCTAATTTTAGTACTAAAATATTCAATGATTATGGATCACTTGGAACATATTATGGTCCTCCACTTATAATCACCCACCTAGTTCCATCCAATTTGTGTATGATGACAACATCCCAACAACCCATGGCATAAAATCCTTCCTCATATAATTCCACTTCCTTACATCCATATATGTATCCCACATCTTATGTCTCCTCAATGACATCATGGAAAGGGAATCCCCCTCATAGGACTCTCGTTTCTCAAGTATCATTTATATTTCCCCTTCCAAGAATAGTAAGAATCCTTGTGATGTTTACATTATCTTTTCCCAATACTTCCTTAGGGATTCCATTATGGTATTTAGATCCTCCAACCCCTCCCCACACCATTGATTACAACTCTTGATTTTATATTGACACATATTCATCCTATAGGTACTACCCCTTCATCTTCTATGGAATCTGCATAGGCCTTATAACATACCCCATGCTTGGGTACCTCGATAATTTGTGCTTTTGGGAAAATTTTGAAATATAATACAAATTAAGTAAATGAAAGAAGCATGATGCAAGAACATGCAACAATCAAGAACTATATAGATAGATAGAGAGAGAGAGAGAGAGAGAGAGAGAGAGAGAGAAAGATATTTCTCATGACATTCACATCACTAACAATAAATGAGCACATTGTAAACAAAACATAGAGAAAAATACACAACGAAAATACAATTTACAAATATTCAAAGAGATTATCTTTATAAAATGGCTTACATAGACTAGTTGTAGATGCCGAACATTCCACCCAACCTTGGGATATATTTCAAATTAACTCTCTACAATAATCCATCCCCAAGATAAGTCTATGAATACACAATGATGGTTGGCTAGGATAACTCTAAAAAACACACACCAAATAACTATAAAGATATCATAGTTTTCTCAACCACATAGAAATTCCCAACTTACCAAATCTCTTTCACCCTCAACCTACACAACCCAAAGAAATGAACCCCCTTCTTTGCAATGTAGTCCCTCAAGTTGTTCCACTTCTTTACAGGGCTCCAATGCTACTGGATAGGAAATCTCAATGTTTGAAGCTCTAAGGATTCTCATTTGTGGACAGTTCCTTCTCAACTTCCACATTTTCATACACATAAGTATTATTTTCTTGTTGAAATAACTGAATATTAATAATAAAACCACATTGTCGGCTATGAACATATAAGGACAGATTCATAAGGGGCTATTATTCCATGAGAGAGAGGGATAAAGGGGCCAAGATAAATTGTAATATTTATTAATCCATCTTGGAATCAGGTGGGAAAGTGATTACATGAGCTTCTTGGGGAAGCTACATGGTGCATTACTGCATGTAATTATATAAACAATGATTTTTAGTTGTTGGGTTTTTTCACTTGGTTAATCACTCATTCCTCATCCATTCTTGTTCATGATAGTTCTTTATTTTGGCATGGGAATGAAATGTTGGAGGTAGAGAGCCATCTCTATTTGGTTCTAGATATATACTAGTTATTTCAACAAGAAAATAATACTTTTGTGTATGAAAATGATGGAATTTGAGAAAGAAATGTCCACAATGAGAGTCCTTGGAGCTTCCAACATTGATATTTCCTAGCCAGTAGCACTGGATCCCTAGAAAGAAGGGGAACAACTTGAGGGACTACATTGCAAAGATGGGGGCTCATTTCTTTGGATTATGTAGGCTGAGGGGCAAAGAGAGTTGGTGAGTTGGGAATTCCTATGTGGTTGAGAAAACTATGAGATCTTGATAGTTGTTTGGTGTGTGTGTTTTAGAGCCATCCTATACACCCATCCTTGTGTATTCATAGATATATCTTGGGGATGGATTATTGTAGAGATTTAATGTGCAACAGAGCCTAAGTTTGGATGGAACGTCTGACATCTTCATTCAGGCTATCTAAACCATTTGATAAAGATAAGATTTGTGTTTCTTTGTAAATTTTAATTTTGTTGTGTATTTTTCTCTATGTTTTGTTTACAATGTGCTCATTTATTGTTAGTGATGTGAATTTCATGAGAAATCTCTCTCTCTCTCTCTCTCTCTCTCTCTCTCTATCCATATTTCAATCTAAAATAGGCGTTCTTGGGAAAAATGTTATATCTGAAGATACAAACCTAAAACTTTTGTGAGACCTATACCATTTGTTAGGGTATGAACCAAAGTTTTTCAAGTATGAATTTCAAGTTCTGAAGTGAAGACAGTGTGACACATGGTAGTCTGTACAAGTTCTCTCTCTTGAAAGGGAAAAAAATCAGCACATCTTGGGAAGGTTATCATAAAAATCTATTGGAGAATCCAATCTTGGTATAACTCATGGTGTTGGAAAGAAGAAACATAATGCTACCTCAAGTATAAATTTTAGACTCATAAGGGATGAAATTGCAGAGCTATAGTAAAATAAAGGTTAGCTAGAATAACAATCTCCAAATTAGGGTTTTAAAAGGTGCGTTTGTTTTTTGGAAATTTGCATATCTTTTGACTAGAAGATCCAACTGGGGTGATTCAAGAAGTGGAATAAAGTGGGATAAAATGAATATCACATAAATTTGGGAGAATCTTAGGTTTTTTTAGGTACATATGTATTCTGGTGTCTTTAAATGTAGGATCTGTCATTACTTATTAGTGCTACAACCCATGGACTATGTGTTTCTTCCACGTACCTAGAGTATATTGCAAAGCCCCTTTCGACTGATTGCACATTAGACAAAAATACTATACATTTGAGCTCCCAAGTACCTGACGTATATCGAGAGACCCCCTATAATCCTGGGACCAATCGAGTAAACCATTTGGATGTCATTTTTCTATAGTATGTTGAGAACAACACTCAGAGAGATCACTCTCTAGTACTTGGGTAGTCGGATAGTATGACTAAGGGCATGGGCAATCCTCCTTAGTTAGTTCCGTAAGATATTGGGTTGAGTAATATTGTTGGAATCTGCATGTATATCAAAGAGCTATATAACCTGACACTCCCTTTTTTGTGAGGACCTCTACTTAAACCAATTAGGAATTCCTACCTTGTAGTGATCCTTGACCAACATGCCACCTAAAAAGGGAACTTATACACCAAATAATCCCCAAAACAATCCTACTTGGACTCTTGATTAAGGTTAAGAAATGTGTAAGGACATAGATGATTTACAAAAGAAATAAGTAACAAAATATGAACTACAAAGGATGATGGGTTCAACTGAAGCTAAGTTGGAAATAATTATGGATACTACGATGGGTGGCTTAAAAGAGGAGATCATGGAAGGGTTGAAATTTTTTCTAATAGAGAAGCCAATTGAAAGTGACAATGTATCCCATGAAATTCATCATGAGGACACAAGGAATATGAATCAAGACTATGGAAACTCCATATTTGTGTTGAAGACCAACCACTTTCCTAATATCAATAAGAGAAATTTTTATGGAAAGGATCCATTCACATGGATACTCTAGATTGAGAAGTTATTTGATCTACATGATGTGCCTCAACCACAAAAGGTACAAATTGCATCCTTATATTTATAACCTAATCAGTTTGTGTGGTATCAATGTATGTGTTCCCACAAATCACTTGCTACTTGGACAATTTTCACGGAAGAAATGATAGCACATTATGAGGATACAAGGAGCAATACCTTCTTCATCCAATTGATAAATCTAAAGGAAAATGGTTCAGTTGTGTATCACACTGAGATATTCCAAAGATTGAGTATAAAGGTAATAGATATTCCATATGAGCACCTGATTGATGTCTTCATAGGAACTTTAAAGGATAACATTTAACATGTGGTTCGCCTTTGGGAACCAAAATCATTGGAGAATGTGTTCAGGGTGGTGAGAAATGTTGAAAGTAAAAATATGGATATGGCTAATAGAAGAACCACCCATAACATATATCGATAGAATAATGTTTCTTCTTATAAACCACCTCAACCTACAAGGTTAAAACCTCAGCAATTGGAGGAAAGAAAAGAAAAAGGTTTATGATTTAATTGTGACAACAAGTATAGTAAGGGACATAAGTGTAGTGAGAATAAATTAATCTACATAGATTGTGAAGAGGAAGGAGAACAAGTAAAAGAACAAGAACCATCTCAATATGAATATGTAGAATATATTTCTTTTGAAGAGATGACTTCCACCATATCATGTCATGCATTGACTGGAATTAGCACTCCTCAAACCCTAAATACCAAAGGATATATCAAAAATAAAAAGTTAATAGTATTAATTGATTATGGTAGTGCTCATAAGTTCATTCACTACAAATTAGCCAAATCTCTCAATTTATTTATATATCCAGTGCTATAGTTTCAAGTAATGATTGCAAATGGAGGAGCTATCAATTTCTAAGGAAAATTACATAAGATCAATTTTACTACGGGGGAATATTTAATGAATAGTCCAATGATTTCTATACCATTGGGTGGTTCTAATGTTGAACTAGGGGTCCAATGGTTACAATCATAGGGAACCATGGCTTTTTATTTTCAAGAAATTTTCATGAAATTTTCATTGGAAAGAAAGGAATTTAAGTTAAAGAGTATCACAGAGAAACATAGTAAGGTGGTAAGCTCTAATGTCATGAAACAATTATTGAAAAAGGGGCATCAGGTTGTAATTGTACAACTATACTCACTATATGTTCAAAAATCTAAGCCATCTATTCCCCTAGATCTCCAAAGGATCATTAATAATCATTCAAAATTATTTGAAGATATTCCTAGAGGTCTTCCACCCGCTCACGATCATGATCCTGCTATTCACTTAATTCGTGGGAGTGCTCCTCCTAACATCAAGTCTTACAGATTCCCTTATGCCTAGAAGAGTGAAATTGACCATATGGTTGAATAAATGTTATAGGTTGGCATTACTAGACCTAGCCAATGTTCTTACCCTGCACCGGTGGTCATGGTACTCAAGAAAGAGGGCTAATGGCGTATGTGTCTAGATTATACAGAGATCTAAAATATCATGATTAAAGATAATTTTCCCATTCCCTTCATTGATGAATTGTTATACGAACTACATGGATAAATATAATTCACAAATTTGGATCTCAATTCATGGTATCATCATATTAGAATGAAGGAGGAAGATATCCCAAAAACAACATTCAGAAATCTTGAAGGCCATTATGATTTTTTGGTCATGCCTTTTGGCCTTACAAATGAACCTTCCACATTCCAAGGGTTGATTAATTCCATTTTCCATCCCTTCCTTCGAAAATTCATGTTAGTATTTTTTGATGATATACTAATCTATAGAAAGTCTTGGGAAGATCATGTTTGACATGTTAACAGGGTGCCACAACTACTGAAGGAGTGATAATTGTATGCCAATCTGCCCAAATATTTCTTTGGGGTGAAGGAGGTAGAGTATTTGGGTCATATTGTATCTCATGAAGGTGTCAAGGTCGACCATAACAAGATTAAATCCATGATGGACTAGACAATTCCCAAAACATTGAAGAATCTTAGAGAATTTTTGGGTTTGACGGGTTACTACCGCAAGTTTGTTCGTAACTATGGAAGAATAACAACATATTTAAATACATTAAATAAGAAGGATGTGTTTTCATGGACTCTAGAGGAAAGTCAATATTTTGAACAACTTAAAGAGGAAATGTGCAAAGCTCCTATCTTGACCACACCAAACTTAAAAAAAACCCTTATTGTGGAATGTGATGCCTTGGGAAATGGCATTGGTATTGTTCTAATGTAAGAAGGAATGCCCCTTTCTTTTAAAATTTGGCCACTTAAGGGAAAGGACTTACACAAACCCATTTATGACAAGGAAAGGATGGAAATACTACATGCATTGAAGCAATGGTTCCCTTACTTAATAGGTAGGAACTTCAAGATAAAAAAAAAGATCATAACAGACTTAAATACTTCTTGGAACAAAGACTATCTTCAGAAGAGAAACAAAAATGGGTGACCAATATCTTGGGTTATGACTTTGAAATCATCTACAAAAAGGGGAAGAAAAAATTTGTGGCATACACACTCTCAAGAAAGGATGAAGATGTTGAGGCATTTTGTTGTGCTATCTCTATCATCCAACCTAATTGGGTAACAGAAGAAAGGGATGAATGGAGGAATGGAAAAGAAGTGTGGACTCTCAGTCAAAGGTTGCATCATGATTCCAGTGCATTCGCTACATTTTCATGTAAAAATGATTCAATATGGTACAAACATCGATCATATTTATGTAATAACTCCCAACTCAAACAAAAGGTAATTTTGGATTTGCACACATCTCTGATAGGAGGGAACTTAGGATTTTTGAAAACCTATCACAGGGTCAAGAGGGATTTTTTTTGGGATGGCCTTAAAACTGATGTTTAAAGGTTTGTGGCATAATGTTTGGTTTGCCCAAACAAAAAAGGTTGAAACAGTTAAGAACCCAATTCTTTTAAAATCATTAGCCATTCCAAGTTAGCGTTGGGAGGAGGTTTCCATTGATTTCATCATAGGGTTACCTTAATTTCTTTGTATCTTATAAACAAACATAATGGTTCAAGTGGTTACCCTTGGCAAAATCGTGGTATAACACTTCCTTTAATATTGCAAAAAAAATGACACCATTTATAGCACTTTATGGATATTGTAACACCCTGTTTCCCCCAGTTTGTAAAAATAACTGGACTGGCCAAGAACTGTGGCAAACTCAGAAATGTGAATGTGTGATGTGAATGGACCTTGTGGAAAAGGTTGATGAATGTGACTATATTATGAATATATATATATTGCAGGACTGCTGAGAGGGGATATGCTAAAAAAGAGACCATGATGGCTGGAGAAAGGCGGTGGAAAGCACCTAGAATGGTGGCGTTAACTTCCACCGAGAACAATACCTTATTTTGACTTCACTGGCCTGGAGAACCAAGAGAGGCTCGCTGGCCCCAAATTAAATGTCTCGTAAGCTGGTAGGTAGATGGATCCTTGGGAATTAATGAGGGATGGGGGGTGAACTGCCCATCTGTAGAGCCATCAGGCCTAACCAGTGCGAGGGAAATCGCGCCACACGCAACCTCGCAAGAGGATAAGGTGTGAGGGAGAAGCGATTGGGGGAAGATGTGAGGGGAGGAAGAGAACTCTGGATATACACAGGGTGAGTGATAGCAGAGAAGGGGGAGAGTAACCCTCATTCTCAGTCACTGACAAACCGAGACACAGTCTCGTAGCATCGTGGTCTCAGCTCGGGGGTGGCTAGTTGTAAATCCTATCTGAATAGCTGAGCCTACGGTTGGGTGGAAACGAGCACCCCTCTAAGTAGTTGCACTCACTTCTGGTGTTATTTCTGATAAGTGTTTTACATCTTGCATCTTGAAATTCATATGCTGACATTTATGCTCATAAACTATGAAATTGTGAATGATTACAGTATTAAGACTGTATGTGCAGTGTTTTGATAAGAAAGGGTAGATGTATGCTTGTAACAGAAAAACCATGCATGGCTTATGCTGATAGATAAATTTATTTATGCAAAAGTTGAACCAAGTTAGACTTCCAGTCCATTCTCGGGAATTTGTTTCCCCTTATCTATCTCCAGGAATGCCCCGGAATAGAACTCTCCACAGAGATAACCTTCTTGGAAAAGTTTACCAAGAGCCTGGAAAAAGGACCTGAATGCGCAAGTCTTAGAAACCCTGTACGAGGAAGAATGATCCTCTTGAAATCCCTAAGTAGCAGTGTAGGGATAAGTATCAATCGTTGGACAAGATCCCATCGGAAGATCTGCGGTCATTCACGACCGTTAGATTGACGGAAGAAACAAGGGCGTTACATGCCTTACCCCTTTTCTTCTATCTTCGTGAGTAGCAAGGAAATTGGGACCGTAGATCCCCAAGGTCTGTGGGAGTATCTGGACTGTTGGTTTTTCCATGTCCAGAGAGCAATGGGAGAGTGCACGACATAGGACAAGTCTAAGCCGTCGGATCTTAGCTAGAAAACCCGATAGTCGTTGGATCTGTTAGAAGATGTAGGAGGGTTAAGCCCTCATGAGCAGGGGTGAAGGTCCTGAAAGAGGAGTCGGTAAACGACGTGGGATAGATTTGAGTCATCAGATCTTATCTAGAAAACCCGATATCCATTGGATCTGCTAGGAGATGCATGAGGGTTAAGCCCTCATGAACAAGGGCGAAAGTCCCAAGAGAGGAGTCGGTATCGGGGATTCAAAGTTCGGGATTCCGGGAGTCATGATGACAAGAGATCGGGACACTCCATGGAAAAAATCTCGATATAGATCTAGACTGTCCATCCGTGAAGGACATGTGGTGGAGATCGAGAGTCCATCGGTATTTCAGATACTAGGGATTCGAGTTGACAAAGGATTTGTGTCACTAGGGGTTGCAAGTCGCGAAATCGCGAAACAACGAGGACCGTCCATCTGAGGGAGGATACGTGGCAGTAATATAGGATCTTGGGAGAATCCTGAAAGAAAGAGCCCATCAGGATTTCAGAAATCGGGAGTTTGGGAGTTCCGTTGACAAGAGGTCGGACTCTCGTGATTGATAAGTCCCGAAACTTCGACTAGTGAACTCCCAAAATGTTAGAATATGTTTAAATCTTGATTAACGGATGAGATCCTCTTGGAGGATCCAAGGTCTGTAACAATCGCTGGAGGTGGGGAAGGAACATGGATGATAGTTCCTTGACCCCTCTCTGCCTTTGCAAGCAATGCATGAACATGATCCCTTTAGAGGATCCCAGGGTCTGTAATGACCGTTAGATTTGAGGAAGAGATGCAGGAATTAATGCCACGACCCCTTTTTCCTTTGCAAGAGATGAAGGAATCGGGACCGTAGATCCCATGGTCCATGGAAGTACCTGGACCATCCATCTATAGAGCACATGTGGTTTCCGGTAAGCACTTCGACGTTTCGGCACCCAGGAAACAAGAAGGGAAAGAACCCCTGTCTTCGCAAGTCGTGAAATCCCAATCACCGAAACCCCAAAATGGCGTGAGGTGTGAATGAGATTAAGGAAATTTGGGATTTGATTGTGACCGTTTCTCATCCCAAAAATATCACGATCGTTGATCTTGGCTGAAGGTCGCCGCCATCCATCGAAAGGACACGTGGCTGCCGGTCAACGTTTCGGTGTTTCGACATTCGGGAAACCAAAGGGAAAGAAACCTTTCCTTTGAAAATCATGAAATCCCGATACCCGAAATCCCAACGTGCTTGGTAATATAAAAGAGAAGTACTGAAAGAATCTAGACCGTTCATCAGAGGAGACACGTGGTGAGCAGTCAGAGAATTCGGAAAAGTCCCGAAATCCCATGGACTGTTGGATCCAAACTGTTAAGAGCCGTTGATCTCATACACAAGCTTCCATATCGGAATTCAGAGATTTAAATGACAAGGAGTCTTGGAGTCGTTGCATTTCGAGCTCCCGAGTATCGAAACCCCGAAAGGATCCATACCGTCGAATCAAGGGAGGCTTACAGTCGTTGATCTCCCTTTGGAGGGAAACTTGGGAGACTTCATGGTTTTCGGGGATTTGAATGGAAAAAGGAAGAAGTCATGCATTGTGGTTTCCTAAATCATGAAAGGCCGGTAAGGGCTTTGTCGGTTTAAGTGTATGGTCACAAGGACAAGACCCAAACAGGAAACTTGTACTCACCAGCCCTTTCAGGGTTCGGCGCTTCGTTGTTTCGGGGTTTGCAGAGTCAAAAGACTCGATGCTCTGGTAGTGCTGAGTCGCGAAGAGCGAAAGGATGACAGATTTGTTCGACCTGTGGTAATGACCCGCGATCCTATGGGAAAAAACGAGGGAAGAGCTAGCTTACACTAGACCTCCATAGACATTTCGGGGGTCTGATCTCTGAGAAATCGACGAAAAAATTGATTTCCATAGTGGGTATATGACAAATTGGTATCAAAGCATGGTTACAACATTCGACTTGCTTGGGCTCATGAACGAGTTGTGCAGAAGCTCCGTTTGGAACACTCTTAAAAAGTGTAACCCTTTATCTTAACCCTGTTATTTCCAAAAAGGTCAAAGTCCGAAATGAAAACCCAACTGTGTATGCATGTGAAAGAAATATGAATTTTTGCATGGGTTATAAAGATGTATCTAACTATTAACTAACAACTAGTGTTTGTCTTTGCACACAAGTGGAAGATCAGCCGAGGGAAATTATCAACACATAGTATGGTGACTCACCATGAAGTGGGAGAGGGCTTCCACAATAGAGACAAAGAGTCTGATGAAAGAAGGGCAGTAGGGACCCCTCCAGATCTAGCCAAGACTGTGAGGAGTCTCATGGTCAAATTACAAAGATGCAAGTTTGACAATGAAAGGATGATGAAAGAACAAGAAAAACAAACAGAAATTAATGCAGTTTTACTGGAGAGTTTATCCAATCTATAAAGACAAATGCAGCATGAACCTAAAACTCAGAAGCATGGCCATATCAGTGGCCACACTGAAAGGAGCACCTCGAAAAAGGTCCACCCCAGAGGTAAAGGACAAGTGTTGGATGATTCCTCTGAGAAGGAAGCTGGCGATTCAGAGGGCTCTTCTAGCAGTAGAACCAGTTCCTATCCCTGAAGAAAACAGAAGAAGCAAAAGTCTTCCAAAGGTCAAAAATTCGAAGAATTTAGAAAGGCCAAACCACCCTCCTTCGATGGTGAAATAAAGAAGGGAGAGGAAGCAAAGGCCTGGCTGCTTGGACTAAAGAAGTATTTCAGAGTCCATGAATTTTTAGAAAATATGAAGGCTCGAGTGGCCACCTTCAACTTGAACGAAAAAGCTTCCATTTGGTGGGAAGACCTTAAGAATGTGAAAGGGGTTCACGAAGAGGACCTGTCTTGGAAACAATTTGAGAAGTACTTCTGAAAGAAGTATCTGTCGGAAAAATATTTTGACGAAAGGACTAAAGAGTTTTATGAACTCAAACTGGGACAACTTACTATAGAAGAATATGTTAATAGATTCCTCAACTTGTTGAGGTATGTACCTTATATAAAAGTAGAAAAGGAAAAGGTGCAATGCTTCATCAGTGGGCTACCCAAGGAATATCGGAACATAATTGAATTTGATGAGCCAAAGACACTAGAAGGCACCATTCGAAAGGCAACCTACTATCATGAACACTTTGGGCATCGAGCAGAACCTCGTTAAGGATGGAAACCGAAGAATAGTTCAAGATTTTAGAAAAAGGGGATCAAATCCCCAGGATTTAAGAACTACAAGAAGAACCCAAGAATGAACTTTCCATCCCGGAGTGTACACCATCAGAACTTTCCCTCATCGGGCGTAAATAAAACTTCTGGACCTATACCAGTGAAGGTGGATAACACCAAGAGAGAACCTATGAAATGTTGGGGTTGCAGAGAGGAACATCTCCTGACAGACTGTCCACACCGACAACAGAATAGTCGGAGGATTTATAACATCCAGGAAAATACTACTGTCAATGATGTGGCTAGGGGTGTGCCACAAATTTATGCAGCCTTGGATAATAACCAAGCTGACCATCAAGCTTCAGTAGTGGAAATAGAAGGTATGATTTTCAACCATCTAGTGTCTGTTTTGATATACCCTGGTTCAAATTTGAGTTATATAGCCCCTAAAGTTGTTGATAAGTGTAAACTACAGCCACAAAAACATACCAAGCCATGGTTGGTACAATTAGCCACTGGCACCAAAAGGAAGATAGTAGAGGTTATACCAGCCTGCCAATTAATGTTGGGTGAATTCCCCACCCAAGCAACCATTAACATATTACCGCTGGGATCATATGATCTATTGATCAGTATGGACAGGCTAGCCACCCATAAATCCAGACTGGACTGTTACCATAAAACCTTAGAGTGTGTAAGTAAAGAAGGGAGAGGAATAACCCTTCAAGGGGTTCGAAAACCCATCTCGGTGAAACAATATCATCCCTGCAAATGAGAAAGTATTGCCAAAAGGGATGTCCCCTATATGCAATACAGATGTTGAAAACAATCAAAGGTGATAAACCAAGCCCTGGCGATCATCCTATCCTGAGGGAATATAGAGATGTGTTTCTGGAAGAGGTACCGGGTCTACCTCCGAGAAGAACATATACTTCTCGATAGAACTTGCACCAAGAGCGGTGCCGATGTCTAGGACACCCTACCAGATGAGTACACCTGAGTTAGTTGAACACAAATTGCAACTAAAAGAAATGATGGATAAAGGCTATATTTGACCCAGCGTGTCTCCATGGGGAGCACCATTCCTATTTGTGAAAAATAATGACAACACCCTTAGACTGTGTATAGATTATAGACAACTCAATAAGGTAACCATAAAGAACAAGTACCCTTTGCCCAGGATCGATGATCTATTCGATCAATTGGGAGGCGCGTCTATTTTCTCAAAGATCGATTTGAGGTCGGGATACCATCAAGTCTGAATCAAGGATGAAGACATCCATAAAACTGCCTTTCGGACACGGTATGGTCACTATGAGTTTGTGGTAGTGCCATTTGGGTTAACCAATGCCCTGCCACTTTTATGTGCTTGATGAACAGTGTACTCAGTAAATTTCTAGATAAATTTGTGCTAGTTTTTATTGATGACATATTAATCTACTCTAAGAATAGAGAAGAGCATGAAGAACATCTTAGACTTGTGCTGCAAGTGCTAAGAGAACATCATCTCTATGCCAAATTCAGAAAATGTGAATTCTTCCAGAAGGAAATACATTACTTAGGCCATGCTCTCTCCGAAGAAGGAGTAGCGGTAGACCTTGACAAAATCAGGTCTATCATGGAATGGCCTACCCCGAGGGATGTTTCGGACATCAGATCCTTTATGGGATTAGAAGGATAATATAGGAGATTTATAAAAGGATTCTCCAAGATTGGTTGTCCAATCACTGCCCTCCAGAAGAAGGGGACAAAATTCCTATGGACACAAAAATGTGAAGAAAGATTTCAAACCCTGAAACATCTACTGACCCATGCACCCGTACTAAAGATCGCTGATCCATAAGCTGACTTCCTCGTGTGCACAGATGCTTGTAAGGAAGGGCTCGGAGGAGTCCTTATGCAGGAAGGAAGTGTGATCTGCTATGAACCCCAAAAATTGAATGAGCATGAAGTCAACTATGTGACCCATGATCTAGAACTGGCTTCCATAGTGCATGCCTTGAAAATGTGGAGGCATTACCTCATGGGAAGAAAATTTGTACTTATGATAGATCACTGTGGATTGCAATACCTGTTTGATCAACCAAAGCTCAATGCTAGACAAGCTAGGTGGATGGACCTCCTTAGCGAGTTTTATTTTGAAATCAAACACATTAAAGGAAAGGAAAATAGGGTGGCCGATGCCCTTAGCAGAAGTATGAAAACAATTCACCTGGCAGCGGTAAGCACCTGTGAGACAGAAATCAAGGAAAGAATCAGAAGCGCACAACAAATAGATCCCTTTGTCCAGACCGTGGCCATGTACCTACAGCAAGAACCCACCGGAGTAAAATATGAAGGCTACCAGATGACTGAAGGAGGTCTGCTCACTTACAGAAATAGAATGTATATTCAAATTGTGACGACTTGAAGAGGTTCATACTGGATGAACTACATAAAAGACCCTATTCTAGTCATCCAGGATACCGGAAAATGATCACTGCCACCGGGAGACAATTTTATTGGCCTGGAATGAAGAAAGACATAGCTGAGTACTTAGCCAAATGCATAGAGTGCCAACAGGTTAAAGCAGAACATCGACACCCAACAAGATTATTGCAACCTTTACCAATCCAAAAATGGAAATGGGAAACCATCTCCATGAATTTCATCATTAGATTACCAACCTCAACCAAACAGAAAGATTCCATTATGATAGTGGTGGATAAATTGAGCAAGTCTACTCATTTTATCCCTATCAAATCAACCTGCAAAGCAATCGATATCGCCTAGGTGTTCATGAAGGAGATATTCATACTGCATGGTATGCCGAAAGAGATCGTGTTTGACAGAGATACGAAATTTACCTCTAACTTTTGGAAATCATTGATGGCTGGTTTAGAGACCAAATTTTTGTTTAGCACTGCCTATCACCCTCAAACCGATAGACAGATGGAAAGAGTGAACCAAGTACTTGAAGACATGATAATAATTCATGTAATGCATCAACCCAAGAAGTGGGAAGACTACCTTCCACTGGTAGAATTCACCTACAACAATGGCTACCAAGCATCCTTAAAGATGAGTCCCTTCGAAGTCCTCTATGGTAGATCATGTAATACTCCAGTCAGCTGGAGTAATCCCGTAAATAGGATTTCTTTTGGACCCAACATGTTGAAAGAAATGGAACAGTAGGTGACTCAGATAAAACAAAACCTGAAGGTCGCTCAAAACCGACAGAAAAGTTATGCCGACCAAAAGAGAACTCCAAGAGAGTTCAAAGTGGGAGATCATGTATATCTCAGAGTTAGGCCCAGGAAGAGTTCCATGAAAATGGGAGCTTGTGCCAAGTTGTCACCTCGGTATTGTGGACCCTTCGAGGTTCTAGATAGAGTGGGACCTGTAGCTTATAGGCTAGCACTTCCTCCCACCGTAAAAGCACATAATGTTTTCCATGTTTCATTATTGAAGAAATATGTACATGGTGCTAACCATATAATTGATTGGTCTGTGATCCAGGTGGAACTGGAGGGAGAATTTCTACCAGAACCCCAATGCATACTGGACAGAAAGGAAACCCCACTTCAAAACCAAACCATTACACAGGTCAAGGTGTAGTGGAAACATTTTGGCCCAGATGAGGCTACATGGGAAATGGAGGATGCCATGAAACAGACATATCCGATTTTGTTTACTTCTGTACATGCATTTCATGTTAATAGATAAGAACATCGAGGACGATGTTCCTTTAAGGGGGAGGGAATTGTAACACCCTATTTCCCCCAGTTTGTAAAAATAACTGGACTGACCAAGAACTGTGGAAAACTCAGAAATGTGAATGTGTGATGTGAATGGACCTTGTGGAAAAGGTCGATGAATGTGAATAATCTTATGAATATATATATATATATATATTGCAGGACTGCTGAGAGGGGATATGCTGAAAAAGAGACCACAATGGCTAGAGAAAGGCAGTGGAAGGTAGCTAAAATGGTGGCGTTAACTTCCACCGAGAACAATACCGTATTTGGACTTCACTGGCCCAGAGAACCAAGAGTGGCTCGCTGGCCCCGAAATAAATGTCTCGCAAGCTGGTAGGTAGATGGCTCCTCAAGAATTAATGAGGGATGGGGGGCTAAAACACCCATCCGTAGATCCATCAGGCTTGACTAGTGCGAGGGAAATCGCACCACACGCAACCTCGCAAGAGGATAAGGCGTGAGGGAGAAGCGATTGGGGGCAGATGAGAGGGGAGGAAGAGAACTCTGGATATATACAGGGTGAGTGATAGTAGAGAAGGGGGAGAGTAACCCTCATTATCAATCACTGGAAAACCGAGACAGAGTCTCATAGCATCGTGGTCTAAGCTCGGGGGTGGCTAGTTGTAAATCCTATCGGAATAGCTGAGCCTACGGTTGGGTGGAAACGAGCACCCCTCTCAGTAGCTGCACTCACTTCTGGTGTTATTTCTGATAAGTGTTTTACATCTTGCATATTGAAATTCATATGCTGACATATATGTTCATAAACTGTGAAATTATGAATGATTACAGTATTAAGACTGTCTGTGCAGTGTTTTGATAAGAAAGGGTAGATGTATGCTTGTAACAGAAAAACCACGCATGGCTTATCCTAATAGATAAATTTAATTATGTGAAATTTGAACCAAGTTAGATTTCCAGTCCATTCTCGGGAATTTGCTTCCCCTTATCTGTCTCCAGGAATGCCCCAGAATAGAACTCTCCACAGAGATACCCTTCTTGGAAAAGTTTACCAAGAGCCTGGAAAAAGGACCTGAATGCGCAAGTCTTAGCAACCCTGTACGAGGAAGAATGATCCTCTTGAAATCCTGAAGTAGTAGCATAGGGATAAGTATCGATTGATGGAATAGATATCATTGGAAGATCTGAGGTCATTCATGACTGTTAGATTGACGGAAGAAACAAGGGTGTTACATGCCTTACCCCTTTTCTTCTATCTTCGTGAGTAGCAAGGAAATTGGGACCATAGATCCCCAAGGTCTGTGGGAGTATATGGACCATTGGTTTTTCCATGTCCAGAGAGAAGTGGGAGAGTGCATGGCATAGGATAGGTCTGAGCCGTCAGATCTTAGCTAGAAAACCCGATAGTCGTTGGATTTGTTAGAAGATGTAGGAGGGTTAAGCCCTCATGAACAGGGGAGAAGGTCCCGAAAGAGGAGTCGATACACGGTGTGGGATAGATCTGAGTCGTCAGATCTTATCTAGAAAACCCGATAGCTTTTGGATCTGCTAGGAGATGCATGAGGGTTAAGCCCTCGTTAACAAGGGCGAAAGTCCTGAGAGAGGAGTCAGTATCGGGGATTCAGATTTTGAGATTCCAGGAGTCCTGATGACAAGAGATCGGGACACTCCATGGTGAAAATCCTGATATAGATCTAGACCGTCCATCCGTGAAGGACACATGGCAGAGATCGAGAGTCTATCGGTATTTCAGATACTAGGGATTCAAGTTGACAAAGGATTTGCGTCACAGGGGGTCACAAGTCATGAAATTGTGAAACAACGAGGACCGTCCATTTGAGGGAGGATATGTGGCAGTAATCCAGGATCTCGGGAGAATCCTGAAAGAAAGAGCCCATCGGGATTTTGGAAATCGAGAGTTTGGGAGTTCTGTTGACAAGAGGTCAGACTCTCATGATTGATAAGTCCCAAAAATTCGACTGGTGAACTCCCAAAATGTTAGAATATGTTTAAATCTCTATTAATGGATGAGATCCTCTCAGAGGATCCAAGGTCCATAACAACCGTTGGAGGTGGGGAAGGAACGTGGATGATAGTTCCTCAACCCCTCTCTGCCTTTGCAAGCAATGCATGAACATGATCCCTTCGAAGGATCCTAGGGTCTGTAATGACCGTTATATTTGAGGAAGAGACGCAGGCATTAATGCCACGACCCCTTTTTCCCTTGCAAGAGATGAAGGAATCAGGACCATAGATCCCATGGTCCATGGAAGTACCTGGACTGTCCATCTATAGAGCAAACGTGGCTACCGGTAAGCGCTTCGACATTTCGGCACCTAGGAAACAAGAAGGGCAAGAACCCTTGTCTTTGCAAGTCGCAAAATCCCGATCACCGAAACCCCAAAATGGCGTGAGGTGTGAATGAGATTAAGGAAAGCCAGGATTTGATCAATACCATTGATCATCCCAAAAAGATCATGACCGTTGATCTTGGCTGAAGGTCGCTGTCGTCCATCGAAAGGACACGTCGCTGCCGGTTGACGTTTCGGCATTTCGGCATCCAGGAAACCAAAGGGAAAGAAGCCTTGCCTTCGCAAATTGTGAAATCCTGATACCCAAAATCCCGATGTGCTTGGTAATAGAAAAGGGAAGTACTGAAAGAATCTAGACCGTCCATCAGAGGAGATGCATGGTGAGCGGTCATAGATTTGGAAAAAGTCCCGAAATCCCATGGACCGTTGGATCCACAATCTTAAGAGTCGTTGATCTCTTACATGAGCTTCCATATCAGAATTCAAAGATTTAAATGACAAGGAGTCTTGGAGTCATTGCATTTCGAACTCCCAAATACCGAAACCTCGAAAGGATCCATACCATCGAATCAGGGGAGGCTTACAGCCGTTGATCTCCCTTTGGAGGGAAACTTGGGAGACTTCATGGTTTTTGGGGATTTGAATGGAAAAAGAAAGAAGTCATGCATCGTGATTTCCTGAATCACGAAATGTCGGTAAGGGATTTGATGGTTTAAGTGTGTGCTCACGAGGACAATACCCAAACAGGAAACTTGTACTCGCCAGCCCTTTCGGGGTTCGACGCTTTGTTGTGTTGGGGTTTGTAGAGTCGAAAGAATCGACGCTTTGGTAGCGCTAAGTTGCAAAGAGCGAAAGGACGTCAGATTTTTTCGACCTATGTTCGTGACCCGTGATCCTATGGGAACAGATGAGGGAAGAGCTAGCTTACGCTAGACCTCCGTAGACATTTCGGGGGTCTGATCTTTGAGAAATTGACGAAAAATTTGATTTCCATAGTGGGTATGTGACAGATGTCACGCACCATCCATCACTTATTATCTAAAATAAAAATATAAGGTTCAAGCAGTGGAATATCACATCTGGCATCAACAAAAAGTTCTCAAACTCTTAAAGGACAACTTGACCATGGCACAAAATCGCATGAAACAACAAGAAAATACACATCGTAGTGAAAAAAGTTTTGAAGTAGTGGATTGGGTATTTTTAAGAATACTACCATAAAAATAGATGTCCCTCAAGAAATCTAAGAAGGATAATAAATTATCACCAAAGTACTATGGACCTTATAAGTTTTTGCAAAAGATTGGTACTATGGCATACAAATTGGAGTTCCCTGCATCTTTGCAAGTACACTATGTTTTGCATGTTTCATTCTTAAAGAAGGTTATAGGTGACAAGACCCTAGTTAAAACTATATTTATAGAACTTGACAACAAAGGAAAAATCATATTGGAGTTTGAATCTATCATTGACACAAGAATTCACTAGTTGAGGAATAAATCAATTTCAGAGTATCTCATTAAGTGGATGAAACTACCTGCTGAAGATTCCATGTGGGAAGATGAGTATTTTATATATAAGCATCCAGGACTACTCAAGTTTTTAGGACAACACTTGTCTGAAGGGGAGGGGCATGTTAAGCCCTAATTAGTGGCACAATACCCCTTAATTGGGGCATATTACATTAGTATTGTTATTTTATTTATGTCGGTTTAGGTCCATTAGTTGTAATTGTACCTCCTAGTCTTCTATATATTATAAGGAGACCTTTTCATTTGGAATCATCTTGTAATTGTGAATTCATATGATGTATAAGGAGGTTTCCCCCTCGAAGAGCCTTATTATTTGAATTTATCTCTTTGTCAAGGAGTTGAGTACTTATTCTGAGGTTTTTATGCTATTTCGATATTTGGTTCTTAACATAAAGCTATCATGAATCAGAAATAAAATAGAATAAAGTGCATTTGTAAGAAGAGTTGCAAAAACGAACCTGCAGTACAAAAGAAATCATAGTGGCATGAGTTGCAGCATTGTAAATTCCAACATGATGGAATTTAAAGTGAAGTGAATTGAAGTACCTAGCATCTTTGGTCTTGAACTCACATAAATTCAAATAGAGTTGAATTGCAGCTTAAAGTTATGAATTCCTCTAAGAGTAATTGAATATCAACCATGCATGAATTGCAACATTGTTTCTACGAAATTAGAATTGTAGCAGACTAAGAAATGAAATGATTACTAGAAAAAATGAACATGATTCAAACAATAAATCATACCCTAATGTATAGGAAGTACTTGACTAAGGAGGGGGGCCTACCCCCTTAGGAAAGTGTTGACGCTTGAATCCGTTAGGACCGAAACGAAAACCTCATGAGGATGTGAATCCTTATGGGTTTTTATAGAGGTGGTACTCCACTTTATTTTAGGATATTATTTTATACTCTATATTTCAAAATTATATAGGACCTTGAGAAAGTCCACTCTTGTATTCAAATAAAGATAAAAGCTACAGAAAAAATAAAAATGTTTTATTTTTTTTTAGAGAATTTCTGAGAGATGACTAGGAACCTCATATATCACACGTTTGAGAACATAAATGAAATTTCCTCACATCAATCATAGAGAAAATAAAAAAATATGATTGCACATAAAATAAAAGTAGATGATCCATATGAATAAGAGAAAGTTGATAGAGTAAACACATGTAAAGCTCAAAGGAAGGAAATGATAGACCAATTTCAAATATTTTATACTCAAAACTCAGAGTTATAAAAAATTGTCAAAACTGATCCCAACTTAGTTCTCTTGGGATTTCGGAAAAAATATTAAGGTCTATTACAATGGTTTGAAATTAAAATGTGTTTTTCCAAAAAACTGGGATTAGGGCTCCCACAAAACATAAAAGTAAATATAAACAAGAAATAGACTATGGAGATAAGAAGGTTGGCGGATGCAAAGTAGCAAGACGTGGAAGGAAGACATAATGGAAATTATCAGATTTCTATTAGACCTTTCTAATCAAATAAGTGGAATAATTGGATGAAAAGTGATAAGGAAAGCATAATGTGATCAACATAAACTTACGATGATGGTATCTCTCGCTTTTCACTTTCTTGTTGTTGTCCTTTTATTATCCTCACTGACAGTTACCGAAACTATCTCAGTGGTTGTTTCTTGGCCCTCTTTAGTTAATTTATCAATTTCCCTTTTAAACCAATCCTCAATGTAATTCTTCATGGGTGCAACATTTATCTCATGAATAATTTTGATATTAAATAATTTAGCTTCTAAATCTCTTAGGTCATGAGAAATACCATGGATCGATTCCTCGATATATTGATTTTTCATAGAATAATCGATAAGCCAATTCTGGATCTCTTATTCACCATACTCAATTATGCCATTAAATTTCTCATCCTATAATACCTTTAGTATCTCCACCTGTTCATCAAATTGTTTCTTTGTCATAAACATTAAATTGAAGATTAATTTAGGATTTTTAACCTCATGAGTGTTACCTGCTAAATCTATTTTTGTAAGCCTTCTAAATAATTATTATCTTTTTACTATATCTTCATTGCATGCTTGGACAATATTTCTCATATTTTTAATCTTTTATTTCCAAAAGGCGTTCAACTGCTTGATTTTACTGGGAGAAAGAATATCTTCTTCTCCCATCTTCGCTTCTATCATGTTTGAAACTCTTATCCCAAATGGTAAAACAAAATATGTGTAAAATCCTTCTTCATTTTTAAAATTATCTTGAAGATATTCATATGCTCTCAAACCCAAAGAAACAATATTTTAAGATACTTCCCAGGCCTCTATTACCAATGACATTATCTTTATAATATTTTTCTCAACATAATTTCAAAATGCTATAAGAAAACTTGATAATCCTTTGAGTTGGTACATACTTTTCCACACACCATGCAATGATTTCCTTACAATCAAAAAACTATGGAACACAACCAACCTAAGAAATACCATATGTCCAAATCACGTTCTCATCTTTCTATGAAGTAGGAGGGGAGGAATAATACCAATATTCTCTCAACCACTGGAAGTTTTGATTTTCGTAGCCAAAAATATTCAGAGTGTCACCACAAAACTATTGTCGAGTTTATTTTTTAATTAAGTTGATAGGATTGTTTCTTTGGTTGGGTAATGGTTACAAATAAGCCTTTTATGAAAGATAATAATACTTTGATCCCTTGGAAAATGAGGATTAAATGAGAATTTATAGAAATATTCCTCGATCCTTTCTTAATTAATAACGGACTTTTCAGAGTCTATACAACAGTTGTTATCATTTATGCAATACTTAATGTGTATTGTGAAAAGCAAAGTAATGGAGGGGATGGGTGTAAGAGAAGTTCAATATAGAATTTTTGTGAAACCACGAACCCACGATTGGAGAGATGATCAAAATAAACTAAGTATAGATGGGTGATTGGTCGGACTTGCATGCATGGAAAAAAAGGAATACTTGGGAACCCAAAATCTGTGAGGAAGCTAAAGGTTAAGTGATGGTCAAAATGTAGATCACAGAAGTTGAAGTGAAAAGTGAAGGTTGCCAAAAAAGGAGAAAAAAAGTTTGAGCACACGTACTTGCGAATTTGAAGAAAAATCTAAGTTTTGAAGTAGACTTATGAATGAGTAAGTGGATGGAAATGTAAATGTGACAAGCCGTGAACCTGAAGATCCTCGAAATGAAATATGGCTAAGTATAGTAACCAAGAAAGGGAAAAAGGAAGGGATAATGGAAATGGGGAAAAGGGAATGTATAGAAGGGGGAAAAGAAATGGATTAAAGAAGTGGGAAAATAGAATATGGGAGGTGTTATCACATGAAGTTGTCAAGGGTCACATACAGTTGGGCCTACATCCCTAACACGCCTCTCTCTTCTCTGCATGCCATTCCTAGATTTGTTTTTTCCCCTTCTATTTGGTAAAGTTGATTTCCCTTTTTTTTCAATGACCTGGTTTTCCTTGGTGTCTTTCTTGACTAATTCCCAGCTCAAAGTTTTTTCAAAGCATAAACGCATATCGTGATTTTGGTTCAAATTCCTGGTCATCTTATTTTCCATTAATTGAACTCACAGTAGGTTGACCAAGTCCTTGGTCTGCACAGGTAACAAACATGAGCTCAAAGTGCAAAATTCAAAGCAGTCTATTTCAGGCTCGAAACACAAGCAAATTGACAGTTTCATGTTTCAATGACGGAGATCGCATTTTCAGTTCAGATTAGTGGCTCTCGTGCATTTAGATTTTCAAAGTTGCACAAGGATTAGAGACCAAGCAGAAGCCCTAGAGTGGATTTTTCTTGAAGTTACAGATCAAGCACCTTCCATATCGGACGGTCATGATTTACTTCGGGCATTCAGGATTCAGGAGTTATGGCGTCTCCACTCCCGATTTTCTTCGAAGTACTTTCTTCCTAAAGTTTCATATATTTTGCCATTTGTCCCTCTAGATGATGGCCACATGGCATTCATTTCAGGCCACCACATCACCTTGGGCCTATATTACTCTGGGAGTTATAAAATATCTACATGCAGCCCCCCGAGCTCCAAAGTGTTGAAGACACTTGGCATGCATCGGTTCATATGTGTGACGCTCATCCATTAGGGACGTGTGTCATCCATATAGCATTGACACATGCCACCCTCCTTTCTGTGACACATCAACACAGTGACTTCAATCCACCATGTCATCTTCAGGAAATCGTCCTCCAGGAAGTATTCTTGTGCAACATCAAAATCTCTCGAGTGCTAAAATTAGTGCCATCTCTAAGCATAGTTAAAAGGGTTCCGGAGTTGGTGGGAGGATAATCTTTAGAGGGGGAACTAAAATAGAGAGACTTCCTAGATCCCATATCGTGACCATATTGATGGACACACTTCATTTTGGGGATGGAACATGCACGAATGATAAAATTCATGAGTGGTCCCACAATCAAAACCACGGTATGGAGAAAGGTCTACGTGGAAAAAGGTGGTGATTTGTGGGCTCAAAAGCGGTGTGGATCCAGACTGCCTTTGATAGCCTCACAATCACCTGATTATTCAACGTCAAATCCAAGAGTAGCACGTAGCAATCCCCTAGGCGTTGAGCATTATCCTGATCCCAAGGAGAATTCAGTTAGTGAATGAGGACGGGTAGTTGAAGCCTCATTTCACTCCATAAATAGAAGGCATGGAAGCTCTGGCCAAGGAGACATAGTTGTCAGCTCGAAGTACCATAGAGGGTAGTTTTTCCACATCCTGATCCCAATAAGAAATCAGATAATGAAAGAATGATTGGTGGTTGAACTATTTGCTCCCCCCCGCGCCCATTTAATGGAAGCATGGAGGGTCTAGCTGAGGAGACCGAAATTTGTCAATCCAAAGTACAAAAGAGGGAAGTTTCTCCTGCACGCCCATACTAATCAAAGTCTCCTTCTGATAGAAGGAACATGACAAACAATAGAACACACCAGCTATTGTTTTGGGTATAAATGCATCAGTTGAAGAATATGTTAAGGTCGTATGGTTGAGAAGAGCTACCTATTTTGTAATAGTTTGATCACATAGTTGTTCTTTGGTTATGTATGGGACTTGAGACATTTAGTTAATAGAATTCAGTTTCCCTTCATCATTTTGTTTTCTCTCACTCTAAAATTCTCATGATTGGATGACCCATATGAGATGTTGTGGTTTTTTTATAATGAATGTTTGATTATAATGTTGCTATGATTTTTTTTTTAGTGTTTAAGACTTTAGTTTCAAGAGGTTCTTATGACTGATTTTTTCTTCACCCAGCTGCTTGAACACATGATGCTTATAGCAGACATATCCAAATTATTCACTAAGTATTCCTGCTATTCACTTTTATCCTTAAAACACTGACTGAAGTTAATGAGTACCTCATTTTATTATGCATCACTAGCCCCGTTTTCTGTGTTTAAACATTCTTATGCTTAGCTTTGTCCATTTGAGCTGTACTCATAAACTTACCTCCACAAACATTTTCATGGATATTGGGCTTACCCTCTTGTAGTCTGAGGGTGACTCTCAGTGCTAACTGGAACAAAAAAATGAAAGCCTGAAAATATATCAACAACAAGGTACTCAGTTACGAAACCAATATCACACACACCAACACACAAACACATGAATATTGAAAGAGTCTCAAAATACAATAATATTCAAATGATTATCACCAGAATTTCCTCCCCCCTCCATCTATAGGGAAGTTGAGGTTCTTATACAATATTATTACTATCTAAAATTATACAAAGGAATGGATGGATAGCCATGAGAATGTGGTTATTCATCTAGTTACAATGATTTTAGAAAATATCTACATGTGTCAACTTGGTGGAAAAACCATTTATACTTTTTTGTCATCCATTTTCCTCCTGTCACTTTCCTATATGAATACTATTTCATAATCATCGGTGTTGATGGATTTATATTTGGAATTGCGTCAATGGTGTACTCAAGGTCATAGCAATATAAAAATCGTTGGGAATCACACTAGCTGGAAACATGTTTGGAGTTGGATTGGTCAACTGGAATCGCAACACGAGGAGTACACTTGGAGTTGCAGTAGTTGGAGTCACATCATGAGGAGTACACTTGGGGTTGTAGTAGTTGGATTGTGCTAGGAATTTTAGTATCGATGTATTGCAACCATTGCAAGGAGTTGCAACTATTGTATTACTGCTATGTATTAGTATTATTACATGAAAGTAACAAGTTCCTTTAATAAATATGGAAGAATATCGTAATAATGACATATGGGGAAGATTTATACCTTGATGATAAATGAAAAAAAACTATATAAGGACAGTATCAAAAAGGAAGTGATGAATGGAAAATGACAAGCAAAGTCATATTAGACGGGTGTTGAAAGTATGCCAATTTAGGAACTCGTCAACGGGGTTATAGGATTACATAGTCAACAATCCAGGGTAGAAATTCCCATTGTTTCTCTACACCCTGAGAAATTTTTAGTCCTCACTGAATTTTTCAATGTATCTGCAACATTCTTCAAAGTGTCCACCTTCATGAGAAACAACTTCTTGTCTTCAACCATGTCTCTCACAAAGTGAGATTGAACATTCATATTCTTTGTATCTAAATGATAAGTCAGGTTCTTCACCAAGAATATTGCACTCTCATTGTCACAATCTATCATTACATCTTGTTGTACAAACCAAATACCTTAACATAATATTTATAACCATACTTCTTCATTTCTTGCATGAGTAGCTTCCATGTATTTAGGTTTTGTAGTTGAGAGTGCCACTACAACCTATATTTTTCTCATCCAATTGATTGCTCCTAAAAATAGGTTAAACACATACCCACTTGTAGATCTTATGTTATATATATATATATATATATATATAT
>JASDQU010100992.1:263871-289502 GCA_032191745.1 Picea mariana
TAGCCTAGTATGCATCAACAAAACCATGTGTTTCTAGCACACTATCCAATCCTAGTCTTCCTTGGTAGCACAATCCATAACTAGTAGTGCCACATAGATACCTGAAAACCCTCTTTGTTTTTTTCCAATGCTTCTTCCCTAGTTTTGACATATACCTTCTCAAAAATCCCACTTCATGTGCAATATATGGTCTAGTATATACCATTGTAAACATCAAACTACCAACTGCACTATCATATGAAACATGAGACATGTCCTCTTCTTCTTTGTGTGTCTTGGGACACTAATTTTTAGATAAATTTACCCCCATAGGAATAGGAACCCTAATTAGTTTACATTCCTACATATTAAACCTATGCAATATTGTATCGACATATTTCCTCTTCTTTAACTAGAGTTTATGTTTTTCTCGATCTCTTTTAATTTCCATGCCTAAAATGAAACTTGCAGCACTAATATCCTTCATGAAAAATTTAGAGTACAACTAAGTTTCACATCCTAGATGATCTCCTTTTATTTTCCTATCGGAAACATATCATCCACATACAATAGAGAATAAATAACAAGATCACCAATTAATTTTAAATACACACAATGATCAACTTTTCTCCTAATGAAACCAAGTCCCAACATATAAGTATCAATTTTTTTATACCACATCCTTGGTGATTAATTTAACCCTTACAAGGAATTTTTCATCATGCATACCATATCTTTCTTTCCCTTCACACCAAATCCTTCTGGTTGCTTCATGTAGATTTCTTCTTCTAGATCCCCATGTACGAATGCTGTATTTTCATCCATCTATTATACTTCAAAATCAAAAGAAGCAACAACAAATAAAAGAAATCTAATATAAGTTAACTTGGAAACAAGAGAAAAAATTTCATGAAAGTCAATTCCTTCTACATGGGATTAACCTTTTTCTACCAACTGGGCTTTGTATTTCTCCACTTTGTCTTCTGCATTTCAACTTCTTTTTAAACACCCATTTTATGCCAATGGGATTTCTTCCAGTCGACAACTCAACTAGATCCCGAGCCTCATTATTGTATAAGGATACCATTTCTTCCACCATGGAAGTTTTATATATTTTTCCATCCTATGAATCCACTTCCTTCCTGACATTTCTAGGATCACCATTAGTAATAAAAAAATAAAAAAATGAATGGGAATTAGGTGGGGTATACCTTTCTGGTCCCCTTATTTCCTAGATTGATCTCCTAAATACTAGAGTATGAAGACCCTCTTATTATTATTCATGTTATTATGTAGAGTCTGATTCATTATCCTTGAATTTTGATTATGAAGGTGCATCAGAAATAAGTACCTTGAAGAAATTTAGAAATCAGTACAAAGAAATTTAGAAATCAGTACAAATAAATTATGATTTTGAAGGTGCATCATAAATCAACACCTTGAATATTGCAACTTGCACATGGAGACTCCACTGTTTCAGTTGTGTCTCCCAAAGGCAGACACATGAGGTCTACTCCATAGCTTCCTCTGGAAACACCTGAAGTTGACCCAAAAAATATTATCAAGAAAGGAAATACCTCTCAAGAAGGGATTTTAGTTGTTGTACCAGGTGGTTTTGGTATTTTACATGATTCTTCTTTTAAAACTCTAATAGTTGTATCTAGTTCACCTTTTATACCATTAGTTTGAGTTTCCAGAAGTTAGATTTTGGAAGCTTTCCTGTTGAACTCCCCCTTCTAGTCTTCGTTTGGAAGGAGAAAGTTTTGAAAATTCTGTTTCCCCTGATATTGTAAAGTGTTGTAGACCCATGAGCTTAGTATATTTTCCCAATTTGGGTTTTCCTACTCCTCCTATAAAATTTGTTGTATCTAAAGAGGGGGAAACTTCTTTTCCCTTGAACCCCATATCATTCTCCTCCATTGCTCAATCGTTTCCCTTTTCCCCTAGAAACACAAATCTGGTCCCACCTTTCCAAACTCCATCTCCCCCTTGTTCTCCTACAATTTACATCCCAATGGCAGGTGCTAATCTTCCTATACATAGGATGGATGCCATAGTGACTTCTAGATATGATCCTCTTTCTTTACCTCATCCTATTATTGCTATCCTAGTTGGGGATTACCTTAAGTACACACCCAAATTCACAGGGGACGAAGACATAATTGCAGAAGAACACCTTTCAACTTTTTATAGCTATGCAAATAATCTTAACATTGGAACTGAAGATGTGTGAATGAGAGTCTTTGTGCAGAGCCTTGATGGTGAGGCTAGGAAATGGTTTAGAGGTTTGACTCCTGGATTTGTTGTTGGGATTGAAGCTTTGGATGATGTTTTTTTGAGGCATTGGGGGGATAAAAAGGATTTTCTTTATTATATTACATAATTTGGGCCACTTAGGAGAAGCGAGGAGGAATCTATTTCAGATTTCTAAAAAAGATTTAATAAAATGTACAACAAGATTCCCACTAAAATAAAACCTACAGAAAACTCTGGCAAGATTACCTATGCCACTGCTTCTGACCCTGAGTTTTGCCTCCGTTTGAGAGAATGAAGATCTACCTCTCTATCTCATATGCAAGATGCATATTTGGAAGTAGAATATAACATATTTCCAGCTGTCAAACTTAGAGGGAAATCTGATAGGGATAGAAGGAAAGGTAGAGTTGAAGCTTCAACCTCAGAATCCCTCGTCCTCCACCCTCAATTTGATGAACTTACAAAATTGGTAAAATCACTTTCTGCTAAAATGGAGAAGTCAAAGGTTGAAGGAAAGAAGAACTACAGGAACACACAAAATGATGATAATAGAGGCAATTTCAGAATACCAAATAATGCCCCTTAGGTCCTCCAAAGAGATCAAAGAAATAGGGATAGGGATGATCAAAAAGTACAAGCCTCTCTCCAAAACAACCTTGTTGTTGATGAAGAAGGAGAGGATGAACAAACTGATACTGAAATCAATTGTCTTGGTGGAACGTCCTTATCTCCTCATTTAACCAAATCTTCATATGAAGAGTCTCTCATGGATAGTTATTTAAATGAATTAAGTAAAGGGGGAAAAATGGAAATCCAAGTAAATACAACCTAAGGTCAAAAAGGAAAGAGGGGAAGAATGACACTTCCGATCAGCCCACTTATGCAGAAAATCTTGCTAAGGTTGTGGCAACTAGCAGCAAGGAAAAAGATGCACAAAACCCCTAGGCATTGGCTAAGAGCCCTACCCCAAAAGTTAAGGAGATTCTGAAATCTCCATCCTCTTTTAGCTTTGAGAGTGAGACTCAAAAAATTAAAATCCATGTACCTTTTTTGGAGCTGATTAAGAATGAGAAATTCAAAAGATATATTTAGAAAATGTTGTAGCCCGAAGCTTCCTCTAATTCCATAAATTCAGTCAACCTTCAAGATGAAAAACCATTTTTCATACTGGGACCTTTGGTGGAGGATAGAGATGAATCTTCCCCACCATTCTACACATCATTAAATATCCATGATAAGGTGTTTCACAACTGTTTGATGGAATCAGGGGAATATCATAACCTCATGCCTAAGACTGTCATGGATGAGCTTGGTTTGGAAGTTGCAAAAACCTAACACGAGCTATACTCATTTGATTCTAGGAAGGTGAAGTTTCTTGGGGTTATTAAAGACCTGGTTGTTACCTTGTTCCAATTGCCAATGAAATGTGTGGTCATGGATAGCGTGGTAGTTGATGTTCACTTGAAGTTTGGGATGCTCTTGTCAAGGTATTGGATCAAAATACTAGGGGGAACTTTGCAAATGAACCTTTCATATGCCACCATTCCTGTGTTTGGGGGAGAACACAGAATAATTTATAGACAGGCACAATTATCCTACATCATCAACGATGAAACAAATCCTACCAACCACCCTATTTTTGAACTTGATACTGATTTAGGATCCAGTATATTGTAGCTCATTGATGCTCCTCAACCTTTTATTGAAGTTAGAAACCAGTCTGTTACCTCTTGTGAAGATCCTCCTCCTGAAACCTCTATTTGGAAGATGTTTTTTGATGGGGCCTCCTCTAGGGAAGGTGTTGGTGCTAGGGTATTCTTTATTTATCCTATCCAAGAGATCATAACTTTTTCCTACAAGCTTGAATTTGAAACTACAAACAATGTGGAAGAATATGAGGCTCTTGTTTTGGGTTTGAGGGTTGTTAAATAAATTAGGATTGAAGAACTAGAAGTGTTTGGAGATGTTGAATTAATTGTTCATCAAGTTAAAAATATGTATCAAGCTAACACCCCAAGTTAAGGACTTACAAAAGTGAATTTTGGGATCTTATTGATAGTTTATTCTTAGCTTTTAATATCTCATTTGTTCCAAGAGAGGAGAACACTAAGGAATATTCCTTGGTTGTTTCACCAAGTAATTTCAGGATTCCTTTTCCCCCTAAACTCAAATATGATGTGGAAGTGAAGTATAAACCCTTTGTACCTGACAATGTCAAACATTGGAAAGTTTTTGAGGATGATCTTGAGATAAAATTATTTCTTGAGACCGTGGATGAGTTTTCTACCTTACATATTGATCAATAACATGATATCGAAGAAATCCCTCATACTGATATTTTTCTAAAAAAATTTCTAACCATCATATTGTTCAGGTGCCCAGTAACCACTTTCCAAAAGGACTAGTCCCCTTGGAGATATCCTTTGATAGAAATGATGGTGTTGTAAAGGTTAAAGGTTCAATTGAAAATGATAAGGTGATTGAATGTAATTTAGGTATAGAGGAGGATCCCAAGTATGTTAAGTTGTCTAGTAGCTTGTCAAAGGAACAAAGGGTTGAGTATGTTAAGATTTTAAAGGAGTTCGTTGATGTGTTTGCCTACAAATATGAATATTTAATAACATATGACACAAACATCATTGAACATAAGATCCCTTTGAAGGAGGATACCAAGCCTTTTAGACATAAGCTCAGAAAAATAAATCCCATGATGTTGCCTACTATGGAAAAGGAAATGAAGAAGTTGTTGGATGCCCAAATCATCATTCCTTTGAGATACTCTAAGTGGGTAGCTAACTTGGTCCCTGTAAGGAAGAAAAATGGGGAAATTAGACTATGTGTTGATTTCAGGAATTTGAACAGAAGCTCCAAAAATGATAGTTACCCCTTTCCAAAGATGGAGCACATTTTTCAGAGAGTCACTGGTTCATCTATAATTGGCAGTTTTTTTGGCTACAAATAGATCTTTGTCTTGGATGAATATAGGGATAAGACAACCTTTACTACTCCTTGGGGCACATTCATGTATGATAAAATTCCCTTTGGATTGATGAATGCAGGAGTGACCTTTCAACAAGCAATGGACAATTCCTTCATTGGGGAGAAGGACAAGTTTTTAGGAATCTATCTAGATGATGTTACAATTTTCTCTAAGTCTGATAAAGAGCATTATCATCATTTGAAAAAGGTCTTCCTGAAGTGCAGAAAGTTTGGTCTCTCTCTCAATCCTAAGAAGTCTCTTTTTTCTATGAAGGAGGGTAAGTTATTGGGGCACATCGTATCAGAAGAAGGGGTAAGAATTGATCCAAGCAGGGTAGAGACCATCCAGACCTTATCTTTTTCCAGATTCAAGAAAGAGGTTCAATCTTTCTTGGGGAAAATTAATTTTCTAACAAGTTTCAACTCTAACATTGATGAATTAGTGAAGTGCATTGCATCCATGCTTAGGAAAGAAAATGAGGTGAAATGGACTACTAAGGCTCGAGAATATTTTGATCATTTAAAAAAGGCCTTGATTGAATCACTTGTGCTCATTATCCCATATTATTACTAGAATTTTCTGATATTTTATTTTGCCTCATTTAACACACTGGTCGTTGTTTTGCTACAGATAAATACAGAGGGTTCAAAGCAACCTATTTCCTTTTTCAATAGAGCATTGAGGGATGCATAAATGAGATATGATATCATGGAAAAGAAGGCTTATTCTTTGGTCAAATCCCTCAAGGATTTCAAAGTATATGTTCTACATTCAAATATTGTTGCATATGTCCATTCAGCCTTAGTGAAAGAGATATTGATCCATCCTGACATAGATGGGAAGAGAAGCAAATGGATTTCTAAAATTTTGGAATTTGACCTTGAAATGAAGCCCACTAAAATTGTCAAAGGAAAAGGTTTATCCAATTTGTTGGCTGAGTCAAATTGCAAATATTTAGGGGTTAATTTCATGAACATAAACTCAGAAAGTTAGCAAGATGAGTTTGTTGATAAAATCTCTCATGCCAGCCCAACTTTGGTAGAATGCACTTGGTATAAACACATCATATATTTTTTGCAGAAGTTGCAGCCTCCTGATGGTTTGGACAAGAACACGGTAAGATATTTGAACCTTAAAGCAATCCGATATTGTCTCGTTGATCATATATTGTATTGGAAAGATTCTCTAGGAGTTCTTTTGAGATGTTTAGATCCACAGGAATCTCAAAAGGCCATGACTGAATTTCATGACAGCTTATCTGGGGGCCATCATTTTTGGAGAATTGCATCTTATAAGATCCTCAAATTTGGATATTTCTGGCCAAGACTTTTTACTGATGTTTGTGCAAATATTAGATCTTGTGTCAAATGCCAAATATTTTCTAGAAAGAAGCAGCTCAAATATTTTTCTTTGAATCATGTGGTGGTTTCTGGACCTTTTCAATAGTGGGGTTTTGACTTCATCAAGGAAATCCATCCAACTTCAAGTGGTCAGCATAGGTGGATTTTGAATGCCACTGATTAATTTACCAAATGGATAGAAGGCATTCCTACAAGGAATGCCTCCCACAAGGTTATAATTAGTTTTCTCGAGGATATCATGTCAATATTTGGTTGTCCAAGAAGGATTGTTACTAACAATGCAACCTCTTTCAAAGTTGATCCATTGATCAAGTTCTGTGAACCGTATGGGATTACATTAGTTCATTCTACTCCTTAATACCCCCAAGGAAATGGTTTGGTAGAGTCCTCTAACAAGAGCCTCATAAATATCATCATGAAATTGTTAGAAGAAAACAAGAAAGCATGGGACTCAAAGCTAAAATTTTCCTTATGGGATGATAGAGTTACAATAAAAAGGTCACTTGGTGTTTCCCCTTTTCAGCTTGTCTATGGGGTTGAGGCCATCTTTCCTACTTAGATTTCCTTGCCTGTGGAAAAATTCCTCGAGGACTACCAAGGAGAACCTGATGATATGGTCAGGAGGATACAACAATTGGTAGAATTACAAGAGACTAGGGAGCAACTACTTGGAAAATCATAGAACCATCAACAGAAGATCAAGAAATATTTTGACAAGAAAGTAAGCAAAGAATATTTCCAGTTGGGAGATATAGTTCTCAAGTGGAATGCACCCAAGGAATATGAAGGAAAAAATGGTAAATTCGAAGCCTTATGGATTGGTCCTTTCAAGATTTCTGAGGTATTTTCAAATAACACTTATAAATTGCAGAATTTGGAATATTCCAAAGTTTTTGGTAGCCCTGTCAATGAGAACTTTAAAAAAAAAATAAAAAATTTAAGCCATGATTAGCTTTCCATTCATTGTAAAAATCACTTTTTATTTTATTTCTGTTTGAATAGGTGACTTGATAGGCCTAGGGTAAGACACTAAAGATTCTTGTTCTTGGCATCTCCAAGGAAGCATGCCATCCCATGTGGGGCCAATGTAATCACATCAAATCGTCAAGGGTCACATACAGTTGGGCCTACACCCTTGACCCGCCTCTCTCTTCTTTGCATGCCATTCCTAGATTTTTTTTTCCCCTTCTGGTTGGTAAAGTTGATTTCCATTTTTGTTCAATGACCCAATTTTCCTTAGTGTCTTGCTTGAATGATTCCCAACTCAAATTTTTTTCATTTTTTTCGAAGGATAAATGCATATCGTGATTTTGGTTCAAATTCTTGGTCATCCTGTTTTCCATTTATTGAGCTCACAACACATCAACCAAGCCCTTGTTCTACATAGGTAACAATCATGATCTCAAAGAGAAGAATTAAGAGCAGTCTATTTTAGGCTTGAAACACAAGAAAACAGACAGGTTCATGTTTCAATGACGGAGATCCCATTTTCAGTTCATATTAGCGGATCTCATGCATTCACATTTTCAAAGTTGTGCGAGGATTAGAAACCAAGAAGAATCCCCAGAGTGTCTTTTGCCCAAAGTTACAGATCAAGCGCCACGCATCCTTCCATATCAGACGGTCACGATTTACTTCGAGAGTTTCAGATACAGGAGTTTTGACTTCTCCACTCACGATTTCCTCTGAAGTACTTTCCTCCTAGAGTTTCAGATATTTTTCCATCTTTCCCTCTAGATGATGGCCACATGGAATTCATTTTAGGCCACCATGTCACTTTGAGCCCATATTATTCCAAGAGTTATAAAATATCTACATGCATTCCCCCTCCCCCCAAGCTCCAAAATGCCGAAGACACTTGGCACCCACAATTTTATATGTGTGATGCTCATTTGTCAGGGATGCATGGAATACATATAGCGTTGACCCATGTCACCATCCTTTATATGACATGTCAACACAGTGTCGCCATACCACCATGTCAGCTTAAGGAAATCATCCTCGGGGAAGTATTCTTGTGCAACATCAAAATCTCTCGATCACTAAAATTAGCGCCATCTCTAAGCATGGTTAAAAGGGTTCTAGAGTTTGCGGATGGATAAGATTTAGTAGGGGCACTAAAATAGTGAGAATGCCTAGATCCCATATCATGACTAGATCGACGACCACACTTCATTGCGAGGATGAAACATGCACAAACAATAAAATTATTGAGTGGTCCCGCAACCGAAACCACGGTATGGTGAAAGGGCTACATGGAAAAAGGTGGTGACTTGCGGGCTCAAAAGAAGTGTGGATCCATATTTCCTTTCAAGACCCCAAAATCACATGCTTATTAAATTTCTAATCCGAGAGAAGCACGTATCAATCCCCTAGAAGTTGAGCATCATCCTGATCCTAAGGAGAATTAAGTTAGTGAACGAGATATGTTAGTTGACACCTCGTTTAAATCCATAAATAGAAGGCATGGAAGCTTTGGCCGAGGAGACGTAGCTGTCAACCCAAAGTACCACATAGGATAGTTTTTCCACATCTTGATACCAATAAGAAATCAATTAATGAAAAAAGTATTGGTGGTTGAACTATATTCTTCCCCCCGTCCTTTAATGAAAGCATGGAGGGTTTGGCTGAGGAGACAGAGAGTAGTCAACTTGAAGCACAATAGAGGGCAGTTTCTCCTGCATGCCCATACTAATCAAAGTCTCCTTTTGACAGAAGGAACATGACATACAAGAGAAGACAACAACTACTGTTTTGGGTATAAATACATCATTTGAATACTATGTTAAGGTCATATGGTTGAGCATAGCTTGTTATTTTGTAATAGTTTGATCACAGAGATGTTCTCTGGTTATGTATGGGACTTGTGACATTTATGTTAATATAAGTCAGTTTCCCTTCATCATCTTGTTTTCTCTCACTTTGAAATGATCATGATTGGATGACCCATATGAGATGTTGTGGTTGTGCTATAAGGAATGTCTGATTATAATGCTGTTATAATGTTTTTTTCAGTGTTTGAGACTTTAGTTTCAAGACGTTCTTGTGACTAAGTTTTTATTCACCCAACTTCTTGAAGGCCTTATGCTTATAGAAAAATTATCCACCTTCTTCACTAATTATTCCTTATATTCACTTTTATCCTTAAACCATTGAATGAAGTTAATGAGAACCTCATTTGCTTATGCATTACTAGCCTAGTTTTCTGTGTTTAAACATTCTTATGCTGAGCTTTGTCCATTTGAACTCCACTCATAAACCTACCTTCACAAACACTTTGATGGGTACTCGGGTTACCATCTCGCAATATGAGGGTGACTCTTAGTGCTAACAAGAGGGAAAAACTGTAAGCCCAAAAATATATCGACAACAAGGTACTCAGTTACAAAACCAATATCACACACACCAACACATCGGCACATGAATATTGCAAGAGTCTGAAAACAAAATAGAAGTTGAATGCTTATTACCATAATTTCCTCCACCTTCCATCTATAGGGAAGTTGAGGTTTTATACAATATGATTACTATCTAAAATTATACAAAGGAATGGATGGATAGCCATGAGAATGTGGTTGTTCATTCGGTTAAAACGATTTTAGAAAATATCTACATGTGTCAACTTGGTGGAAGAACCATTTATCATTTTTTCTCATCAATTTGCCTCCTGTCACTTTCCTATATGAATACTATTTCATCATCATCGGTGTTGGTGGATTTATATTTGGAATTGCATCAATGGTGTACTTGGATTCATAGCGACATAAACCACGTTGGGAATCACAATAACTGAAAACATGTTTGGAGTTGCAATGATCAACTAGAGTCGCAACATAAGGAGTACACTTGGATTTGCAATAGTTGGAGTCACAGCACGAGGAGTACACTTGGGGTTGTAGTAGTTGGATTATGATAGGAATTGTAGTAGTGATGTATTGCACCCATTGCAAGGAGTTGAGCCTATTGTATTACTCCTATGTATTAGTATTAGTACATGAAAGTAACAAGTTCCCTTAATAACTATTCAAGAATATCGTAATAATGAAATATGGGGAAGATTTATACCTTGATGATAAATGAAAAAAATATATATAAGGAGAGTATCAAAAAGGAACTGATCAATGGAAAATGGTAAGCAAAGTGGAATTAAACAGGTGTTGAAAGTATGCACATTTAGGAACCCGTCAAGGGGGTTACAGGATTACATGTCAACAATCTAGGGTAGGAATTCCCATTGTTTCTCTACACCATGAGAAATTTTTGGTCCTCACTGAATTTTTCAATGTATCTGCAACATTCTTCAAAGTGTCTACCTTCATCAACAACAACTTCTTGTGTTCAACAATGTCTCTCACAAAGTGATATTGAACATTGATATTCTTTGTATCTGAATGATAAGTTAGGTTCTTCACCAAGAAGATTGCGCTCTCACTTTCACAATCAATCATTACATCTTGTTGTACAAACCAAATAACTTAACATAATATTTATAACCATACTTCTTCATTTCTTTCATGAGTAGCTTCCATGTATTTAGGTTTTATAGTTGAGGGTTCCACTACAACCTGTATTTTTCTCATCCAATTGATTGCTCCTCAAAATAGGTTAAACACATACCCACTTGTAGATCGTTTGTGATCTATATATGTAGCCTAGTCTGCATCAGCAAAACCATGTATGTCCAACACACTATCCAATCCTAGTATTCCTTGGTAGCACAATCCATAACTAATAGTTCCATGTAGATACCTAAAAACCCTCTTTGTTTTTTTCCAATGCCCCTTCCCTAGTTTTGGCATATACCTGCTCAAAAATCCCACTTCATGTGCAATATCTAGTCTAGTATAGACCATTGCAAGCATCAAACTACCAACTGCACTATCATATGAAACATGAGACATGTCCTCTTCTTCTTCTTGTGTCTTGGGTCACTAATTTGTAGATAACTTTACTCCCATAGGAATAGGAACCCTAACTGGTTTACATTCCTACCTATTAAACCTATGCAATATTGTATTGACATATTTCCTCTTATTTAACTAGATTTTATGTTTTGCTCGATGTCTTTTAATTTCCATGCCGAAAATGAAATTTTCAGCACTAATGTCCTTCACGAAAAATTTAGAGTACAACTGAGTTTCATATCTAGATAATCTCCTTTTCTTTTCCTATCGAAAACATATCATCCACATACAAGAGAAAATAAATAAGACGATCACCAATTAATTTTAAATACACACAATGATCAACTTTTCTCCTCATGAAACCAAGTCCTAACATATAAGTATCAAATGTTTTATACCACATCCTTGGTGATTACTTTAACCAATACAAGGACTTTTTCATCCTGCATACCATCTCTTTCTTTCCCTTCACAACAAATCCTTGTGGTTGCTTCATGTAGATTTATTCCTCTAGATCCCCATGTATTAATGTTGTCTTTTCATCCATCTATTCTAATTCGAAACAAAAATAAGCAACAACAAATAAAACAAATCTAATATAAGTTAACTTGGAAACAAGAGAAAAGAATTCACCAAAGTCAATTCCCTCTACATGGGATTAACCATTTTCTACCAATTGGGCTTTGTATTTCTCCACTTTGTCTTCTTCATTTCAACTTCTTCTTAAACACCCAATTTATGCCAATGGGATTTCTTCCAGTCGACAACTCCACTAGATCCCAAGCCTCATTATTGTATAAGCCTACCATTTCTTCCACCATGGCATTTTTATAGAGTTTTTCATCTTGTGAATCTACTTCCTCCCTGACATTTCTAGGATCACCATTAGTAATAAAAAAAGAAAAAAATGAATGGAAATTAGGTGGGGTATACCTTTCTGGTCGCCTTATTTCCTAGAGTGATCTCCTAAATTCTAGAGTATGAAGCCCTTCTTATTCTTATTCATGTTCTTATGTAGAGTTTGATTCATTATCCTTGAATTCAAACTCAATTATCTATAGGTATTCCTCCCTTTATAAGTATTCTTGTTTGAAAAAATATTTGATTTCTCTAAATATCACATTTCGACAATACACTACCTTCTTAGTTTATGGGTTCTAAATGTTATAACATTTCATATCATCTTTATACCCAATAAAGATACAATTTTCATCCTTTTTATCCATCTTACTCTTGTTTTCCTTTGGAATGTGGACATAGGAATCGAAACCAAATACCATGAGATGTGTAAGAGAGGTTTTATTACCAATTCATACCTCATGTGGAGTATTTTCATCAAAAAAAGATGAGGGTGATCAATTGACTAGGTGTAATACCCTTATTTCCCCCAAATTGTAATTAATCATTAATTATGATTACCATGCTATGGAATGTAAACAATGTAAATGTATTAATTTTTAGACTGCCAATAACTAACTGTGGGGGTGAAGCCTTGAAGTACTAGCCATAATATCACTAGAGGAAAGAGTGAGGAAATTGTAGAGAGGGTTCATTGTATCAAAATGACCCAAATTCTATTTGTTGACATAATAAGCCTCATCATGATTCCAAGGAAAAATCAGTTAATGAAAGAAAGATCGGTTGTTAAAAAATAAACTACCCCCATGAATGGAAGCATGGAGAGTCTCGCTGAGGAGACATAAAATTGTTAGCCCGAAGTACCACATAGTGCAGTTTTCCTGCAAGTGTAGACTAACCTGAGTTCCTTCTGACAGAAGGAACATGATAGGTCCATAACCTCCCTGGGGGAAAACTAAGAGGGCGTGAAAGGGAATATGGATACCATTCAGAAAGAGGGAGAAGGTGTGATGATATCCAACTGAGAATAAGAACTAAAGGATTAAGTTGTTATGGTTAAAGGGAGAGAACAAGAGAAAGGATCTATGCGAGTTTGTAGAAAACATGAACTAAGAAGAATGTCGGAAGCTTGTTGTTGAGGGATCATCTGATAAAAATCGCAGAGGCTATGATAGAGAAAGGATCTTTGAGAAATCACAAAAGTTCCCTAGTGATATCTTGGCTTGGAACGGGGGTGGCCAAAGTGCTAATAATGAATGCCTCTAATCCTATGGTTGGGTGGAAAGGTGAACACCCACAGTCAGTTGGTCAATGATCGACTGTAATAGATAAGTATTTCATATACCTTGTGTGCTAAAATTGAAATGAGTGGTTGGATGTCTGTGTCTATGACTAAAATTTTAATTTCATGATTAATATTAGTAATTCTTATTGTTCTTCTGTGAACCCCTACATTTGAATGGTTTTTGTTTTCCTCTACTTAGCAACAAGAGAAATATTAGACTTGGGTCTTCAAATGAAATTAAGAATAATATTATGGTTTATGTGCTCGTTGGAAAACCCTTAAGGGAATTTTCCCGAGGATTGATTTTGTAATGTAAGAGTCGGAAAAGACTTCATTGGAATGCTTCAGTCCCGTTGAACCATCGAAAATACCTTCCCCTATGTTAGAACTTAAGTTTTTTGAATGGAAGGTGCTTCCTTCAAACCAGTCAACCAAGGGACCACGAGCTCATGCCCACATCCTTAATAAAATATTGGATAAGAGTTAAGAGTGTAGCATATAAAGGTTGACAAAGTTCCATAGGATCAGGTCCATGGAACCCTTTGCTACACTAAAAAAGGAGCTAAGTTATTCAGGACTCCGGGAGTCCAGAGCTCCGAGGCGAATGAACATTGAAAAACCAACCGAAGGAAACCTATTGGTATGGTTACCAGAGGGGTTGACTGATATCTGGAATTTTCCTTAACGGTGGCCATGTGATCTTTCCCATAATTAAACCCTAATCAACTTCTCAGTCGCAAAATAACACGAGCCATATATCTGAGGATACTTTGGTATGTCCCCTGACCATTGGATCTACATCGAGGTCAGTCCAACAATGACTACTTTGGGAGAAAAGGAGTGTTAAATGGGTGGAACCCCCGAATGCCTAAGTCATGAGGTGATGAGGACCGTTGATACAAAGAAGATTTGGGACCTCTCTTGACTATTTTATTTAGACCGTGGTCAGTCTGACACTAACCACTATGGGAGAAAAAAGGAAATTTACACAGCCAAACCCCCAAATGTCAAAGTCATGAAGCAATGTGGACTGTGGATCTAAGGATCCTTTAGGAACCTTCTCTACCATTAGATCAAGCCTAGTGAAATGATAATGGAAAGTACTCTGGTGAAGTCCTACTTCGGGAGGTTCGACATGGTGGTGAATGAGAATATCGTCGAAGTGTTGAAGACCGGAGTGATGTGGCATGTTGATGTCAGCTAAGGTGATGTGCACCCATAGTAGGTGTAACACATGTCAACCTAATTCGTGACTTTCACAGACCTTATGTGCTAATTAGACATTGACACATGTCACTAGTTGATTGGTCCATGTGTCACCCTTGTCTTCTACCAAATGTCTTTCGTTGGATCAAACCAAGGAAGATTATGGATTGTCCGATCATTGTTCGGCTCTCTGGGTAAACCCTACTTTGAGTGATTCAAGATGCAAGGCGTGGAGTTTCCATGAAGCACTGAAGGCCATATTGACTTCAGTAGACAACATGGACAAAGTACACGGTGGAGTCTGACCATGTGAAAGAGCCAACATTTGTCATCACATGGCTAATCCATGTGTCCTATTCATTTATTGTATATGGTATAGATTTGGATAGATGGATACCACATGTCAACCTGGAATCATTGCCATGTATCTTCTAGGTGGTAGATGGTAGTAGGGATACTGTCACACAACCACTATGGAATAATAGATTTTTTTCCTTTTTCTTTCTTTTTCTTTATCGAGGGACATAGTTCCCAAATTCCTATGAGGTTCTAGTGTAGGCTAGGTCTTCCGATCGAGACCTTTACTAAACTGATCCACTGGTTATTTCGTTGAAAATTTGTCATGTACAACTCAAGAACCAAATGTAGGCTTCACCTCCATTTGATCATCGGTTATGACCCCGGGCTAAGCCAAGAGGCGCCTTTCGCATTTTGGGACTTCGAAAACCATATTGGGACTTCGGAAACCAGGAGTTTGAAATGCAAGGGAGTCGAGTTCTTCGACTCTTCAAACCCGAAACCCGAAATCCTATTCACACTAAGCCGCTTCAGGATTTCACCTACCCAGACTTTGCGTACCGGGATTTCACAGATTGCAAAGACGAGCGGTTCATACCCTTTGGTCTCCTGGGTGCCGAAACGCCGAAATCCTTTCACACTACATCGCTTTGGGGTTTCACATACCAGAATTTTGCGTACCAGGATTTCACGATGTGCGAAGATGAGGGGTCTTGCACTTGGGTTTCCCGAGAGCTGAAACTCCAAAGCCCATATATACACTAAGCTCATTTCAGGGTTTTGCAAGTCAGGATTTTGCGATGTGCACAGACAAGAGGTCTCACACCTGGGTTTTCTGGGAGCCAAAACTTTGAAGCCCATATATACACTAAGTTCATTTTGGGGTTTCGCAAGTCAGGATTTCACAATGTGTGCAGACAAGAGGTCTCGTACTTGGGTTTCCAGGGAGCAAAAACTCCGAAGCCCATATATACACTAAGCTCATTTCGGGGTTTCGCAAGTCAGGATTTTGCGAGGTGCGCAGACAAGAGGTCTCACACCTGGTTTTCCCAGGAGCCAAAACTCTAAAGCCCATATATACACTAAGCTCATTTCAGGGTTTCGCAAGTTGGGATTTCGTGATGTGTGCAAACAAGAGGTCTCACACCTGAGTTTCCCGAGAGCTGAAACTCCGAAGCCCATATATAAACTAAGCTCATTTCGGGCTTTCACAAGTTGGGATTTCATGATGTGCGTAGAGAAGAGGTCTCGCACCTATGTTTCCCAGGAGCCAAAACTCCGAAGCCCATATACCGCATGATAGGGGCAAGGTAAACTCGCGGATTTACTACAATGGTAGTCTTTTCAAGGGGCTCACTTCAACTCTAGAATGTGAGGCAACCTTCCCCCAAAAAAAGGGTGCCTGTAGGAGGATAAAATAAAGCATAGCACGAACCCAGTTAGATGGGTCAATCCTCAGGGGAATGGACTCGTGTCCTGAGATTACACATTCCATACATTAACTTATTTGTAGTAATATCAGTACAAGCATGCATCCATTATTTCCAATCAAAACACAAGGCAAACACTTCTATACAGAAACTATTTATGAGCGTATAAAAATGAGCATGTGATCAAGACATTCAATTTCAAATGCAAGATATAACACTTATCAAAAATTATAGACGTGATGTGAATACTGAGAGGGGTGCTCGTTTCCATCCAACCGTAGGCTCAGTGATTCCAACCGGATTTACCAATAGCCACCCCCTAACTAGACCATGATGCTTTGAGACTCAGTCTCCTACTTCCAGCTCATGGAAGTCAAGGACGAAGGTTACTCCCCTTCTCCTCTACTCATGACTCTCTGTATTTTTGGAGTTCCTTTGGTTCTCCTTCCGCGATTTCTGTCGTGTGTGCTCTTCCTCCCCCCTTCCACACTTATTTCCTTGCCTTTTTTCTTGCGAGGTTGCATGTGGCGTGAATTTCCCTGTCCATGGTTAGGTCTGAGAGCTTCTGTGGATGGGCAGTTTGCCCCCATCCCCTCATTTACTCGTTAGGAGCCTCCCCACCTACCATCCTGGTGGGTAATTCATTCTAGGGTCAGAGAGTGAGCTTTGGTTTCCGAGCATGTACAAACCAGTACAGTTTCGGTTCGGTGGAAGTTAACGCAGCTATTCCCGGCCCCTTCCACCACCTCTCATTAGCCATCGTGGTCTCTTTCAGCACATCCCCCTCCCAACAATCATGCATCACATATTCATGATATAATTTACATTCATAGACCTTTTATACAAAGTTCTGTCAAATCAAACATTCACATCTTTGAGTTTGCTATAGTTCTTGGCCAATATAGTTATTTTTATGGACTGGGGGAAACAGGGTGTTACAATTCCCTCCCCCTTAAAGGAACATCATCCTCGATGTTCTATCTATCAATATGACGTGTATGTACAGAAGTAAACAAAATCGGATATGCCTGTTTCATGGCATCTTCCATTTCCCATGTAGCCTCATTTGGGCCAAAATGTTTCCATTGCACCTTGACCTATGCAATGGTTTTTTTCCTGAGTGGGGTTTCCTTTCTGTCCATTATGCATTAAGGTTCTGGTAGGAATTCTCCACCTAGATCACAGACCAGTCAATGATATGATTAGAATCATGTACATATTTCTTCAATAATGAAACATGAAAAACATTATGTTCTTTTACTATGGGAGGAAGTGCTAGCCTATAGGCTACAGGTCCCACTCTATCTAGAACTTCAAAGGGTCCGCAATACCGAGGTGCCAACCTGGCACAAGATCCCATCCTTAAGGAACTCTTCCTGGGCCTAACTCTAAGATATACATGGTCTCCCACCTTGAACTCTCTTGGAGTTCTCTTTCAGTCGGCGTAACTTTTCTGTCAGTTCTGAGCGACCTTTAGATTTTGTTTTATCTGAGTAACTTGTTGTTCCATTTCTTTCAACATGTCGGGTCCAATAGTAACCTTGTTTATGGGATTACTCCAATTGAATGGAGTGTTGCACAACCTACCATAGAGGACTTCGAAAGGACTCATCTTCAGGGATTCTTGGTAGCCGTTGTTGTAGGCGAATTCCACCAGTGGTAGGTAGTCTTCCCACTTTTTGGGTTGATGCATTACATGCATACTTAACATGTCTTATAATATTTGGTTCACTCTTTCCATCTGTCCATCGGTTTGAGGATGATAGGTTTTGATAAATAGTAATTTGGTCTCCAGACCAACGATCAAGGATTTCCAAAAGTTGGAAGTAAATTTCGTGTCTCTGTCATACACGATCTCTTTAGGCATACCATGTAGTCTGAATATCTTCTTCATGAACATGTTGGCGATGTCTATTGCCTTGCAAGTCGACTTGATGGGAATAAAATGTGTATACTTTCTCAATTTATCCATCACTACCATGATGGCGTCATTCTGTTTGGTCAAGGTTGGTAATCCGGTAATGAAATCCATGGAGATGGTTTCCCATTTCCATTCCAGGATTGGTAGAGGTTGTAATAATCCTGCTGGGTGTCAGTTTTCTGCTTTAACCTGTTGGAACTCTATGCATTTGGCTAAGTATTCAGCTATGTCTTTATTCAATCCAGGCCAATAGAACTATTTCCTAGTGGCCGTGATCATCTTCTAGTATCCTAGGTGACCAGTATAGGGTCTTTTATGTAGTTCATCCATTATGAACCTCTTCAAGTCATCACAATCTAGAATATACAGTCTGTTTCTGTAAGTTAGCAGACCTCCATCTATCATCTAGTAGTCTTCATACTTTATCCCTGTGGGTTCTTTCTTCAGGTATGAGGTCACGGTCTAGAAGAATTTTTTGTGCATTCCTGACTCTTTCCTTGACATTCGTCTCGCAGGTGCTCACCGCTACCAGGTAAATTGTTTTCATACTTCTTCTCAGGGCATCGGCCACCTTATTTTCCATTCCTTTAATATGTTTGATTTCAAGGTCAAACTTGCTAAGGAGGGTCATCCACCTAGCTTGTCTGGCATTGAGCTTTGGTTGTTCGAATAGATATTGCAATCCACAGCGGTATGTCATAAGTACAAATTTCCTTCCCAGGAGGTAATGCCTCCACATTTTTAAGGCGTTCACTATGGCGGCCAACTCTAAATCATGGGTCACATAGTTGACTTCGTGCTCATTCAATTTTCAAGATTCATAGCAGACCACACTTCCTCTTTACATAAGGACTCCTCTAAGCCCTTCCCTACAGGCATCTGTGCACACGAGGAAGTTAGCTTCAGAATTGGCGATCTTCAACAAAGGTGCATGTGTCAGTAGATTTTTTAGTGTTTGAAATCTTTCTTCACATTTTTGTGTCCATGTGAATTTATCCCCCTTCTTCTGGAGGGCAGTGATTGGACAACCAATCTTGGAGAATCCTTTTATAAATATCTTGTAGTATCCTGCTAAGTCCATAAAGGATCTGATATCTGAAACTCCTTAGGGGTAGGCCATTCCATGATAGACCTGATCTTGTCAGGGTCTACTGCTACTCCTTCTTCAGATAGGACATGGCCCAAGTAATGTATTTGCTTCTGGAAAAAGTCACACTTGCTAAATTTAGCATAGAGCTGATGTTCTCTTAGCACTTGAAGTACAAGCCTAAGGTGTTCCTCATGTTCCTCTCTATTCTTGGAGTAAATTAATATATCGTCAATGAAAACTAGTAAAAATTTGTCTAGGAGTTTGCTGAGCACATTTTTCATCAAGCACATAAAAGTGGCAGGGGAATTGGTCAATCCAAATGGTACTACCACAAACTCATAGTGACCATATCTCGTCCTGAAGGTAGTTTTGTGGATGTCTTCACCCTTTATTCGGACTTGATGGTATCCAGATCTCAAGTCAATCTTTGAGAAGATGGAGGCACCTCCCAATTGATCGAATAGGTCATCGATCCTAGGTAAGGGGTACTTGTTCTTTATGGTTACCTTATTGAGTTGTCTATAATATATGCACAATCAGAGGGTACCGTCTTTCTTTTTCACAAACAGGACTGGTGCTCCCCATGGAGACACGTTGGGATGGATATAGCCTCTGTCCATCATTTCTTTTAGCTGTAATTTAAGCTCAACTAGCTCGGGTGTGCTCATCCTGTAGGGTGTCCTAGACACTGGCACCGCTCCCGGTGCAAGTTCTATCGAGAAGTCGATGTCCCTTCTCGGAGGTAAACCCGGTACCTCTTACGAAAATACATCTCTATATTATCTTAGTGTGGGGTGGTCTTCGAGGCTTGGTTTGTGATCGTCAACTGATTTCAACACCTGTATCGCATATATTGGACATCCCTTTCTACAATACTTTCTCATTTGAAGGGCTGATATTTGTCTCATCGAGACAAGTTTTTGGATCCCTTGAAGGGTTATCCTTCTTCCTTCTTCACTTATACATTCTAAGGTTTTATGGTAACAGTCTAGTCTGGGTTTATATGTGGCTAGCCAGTCCATACCAATCAACAGGTCATACGATCATAGGGGTAATACGTTAAGGGTTGCTTCGGTGGGGACTTCACCCATAGTGAATTGGCAAGCTGGTATGACCTCCGCTACCTTTCTTTTGGTGCCAGTGGCTAACTATACCAAACATGGCTTGGCATACTTATCTGGCTTTAATTTACATTTATCAACAGCCTTAGGAGCTATATAACTCAAAATTGAACCAGGGTCAATTAAAATAGACACTAGATGGTTAGTGGTCATACCTTCCATCTCCACAACTGAAGCTTGGTGGTTAGCTTGTTTATTATCCAAGGATGCAAAGATTTGCAACACACTCCTGGCCACATCATTGATGGTGGTAGCTTCTTGGACGTTGTAAATTCTCCGACTGTTCTGTTGTCGGTGTAGGTAGTCCCTTAGTAGATTCTCTTCTCCACAACCCCAACATTTCAAGGGTTCTTTCTTCGGGCTATCAATACTTCCTAGGGTAGATCCAAAAGGTTGATTTATGCTCTGGGAGGGGAAATTTTGTTGGTGTACACTTCGGGTTGGAAAGATCATCCTTGAGTCCTTTTTATAATTTTTAAATCTTGGAGATTTAAACACCTTTTTCTGTAATCCCAAACTATTCTTCTGCTTCCATCCTTCACAAGGTTTTGTCTGATGCCCAAGCTATTCATAACAATATCTTGCCTTTTAGATAGTGTCTTCTATGGTCTTTGGCTCATCAAACTCAATCATGTTCTGATAGTCCTTAGGTAGTCCGCTGATTAATCGTTGTACCTTTTCCTTTTCTGCTTTTATATAGGGTACGTACCTCAGCAACTCGAGGAATCTGATGACATATTTCTCTATGGTGAGTTTCCCCATATTGAGTTCATAGAATTCTTTATTCTTTTCGTTGAAATACTTTTCCGACAGATACTTCTTCCTAAAGTATTTCTCAAACCATTCCCAAGATAGGTCTTCTTCGTGAATCCCTTTTACATTCTTAAGGTCTTCCCACCAAATGGAAGCCTTTCCATTCAAGTTGAAGGTGGCTACTCGGGCCTTCAAATTTTCTGAGAAGTCATGGACTCTGAAATACTTCTTTAGTCCAAGCAGCCAGGCCTCTGCTTCCTCTCCCTTCTTTATTTCACCATCGAAAGAGGGTGGTTTGGCCTTCCTGAATTCTTCGAGATTATGACTCTTGGAATGCTTTCGCTTCTTCCATTTTCTTCGAGAATAAGAACTAGTTYTGCTGCTAGAAGATCCATTCGAGTCGCCAGCTTCCTTCCTAGAAGAATTGTTTGATGCTTGTCCCTTATCTCTAGGGTGGACCTTCCTCGAGGTGCTCTTCCYAGTGTGGCCACTTAAAAGACCACGTTTCTGTATCTTAGGTGGACTTCGAATTTTCTTTGTCCATCGTCGGTCCACTGGACTGGTGTCAGGTTCATGCTGCAATTGTCTTTGTATGTCAGATAAACTCTGTAGTAAGATTGCATTAATTTCCATTTGCTTCTCTTGCTCTTTTATCATCCTCTCATTGTCGGCCTTGCAGCTTTGTAGTTCGACCATGAGGCTCCTCACAGTCTCAGCTAGATCTAGAGGGATCCCTATCGCCCTTCATTCCTCAGACTCTTTGTCTCTATTATGGGAGCCATCCCCCACTTCATGGTGAGTCACCATTCTATGCATCTGCAGCTTCCCATGGTTGATCGTCTGCTTGGGTGCAAAACAAAAATGCTTGTTGTTAGTCAATATTTATATTCATTCATAACCGACACATAGTTCATATTTTTCTCATGCGTACACACAATACGAGTTTTCATTCTTAAATTTGACTTGTGATTAAGGGGGTTAAGATAGAGGGTTAGTCCTTTTAAGAATACTTCAAATGGAGTCTTTGCGTAACCTTTTCATGAGCCCAAGTAGGCCAATTTTTGTAACCATGCTCTGATACCAATTTGTCACACACCCACTATGGCATAATAGATTTTTCGCCTTTTTCTTTCTTTTTCTTTATCGAGGGAAAGAGCTCCTGAATTCCTACGAGGTTCTAGTGTAGGCTAGGTCTTCCGATCGGGACCTTCACTAAACTGATCCACTGGTTCTTTCGTTGAAAATCCATCATGTACAACTCAAGCACCAAACTTAGGCTTCACCTCCATGTGATCATCGGTTATGACCCCGGGCTAAGCCAAGAGGCGCCTTTCACATTTCAGGACTTCGGAAACTATATCGGGACTTCGGAAACCAGGAGTTAGAAATGCAAGGGAGTCAATTTCTTCGACTCTTCAAACCCAAAAACCCAAAATCCTATTCACACTAAGTCGCTTTGGGATTTCACCTACCAGGACTTCACGTACCGCGATTTTGTAGCTTGCGAAGACGAGGGGTTCATACCTTTGGTCTCTAGAGTGCCGAAATGTCAAAATCCTTTCACACTACATCACTTGAGGGTTTCACATAACGGGATTTCTCGTACCAGGATTTCGTGATGTGCAAAGACAAGGGGTCTCGCACCTGGGTTTCCTGGGAGCCGAAACTCTGAAGCCCATAAATACACTAAGCTCATTTCAGGGTTTTGCAAGTTGGTATTTCGCGATGTGCGTAGACAAGAGGTCTCACACCTGGGTTTCTCGAGAGTTGAAACTCTGAAGCCCATATATACACTAAGCTCATTTTAGGGTTTCGCAAGTCAGGATTTCGTGATGTGCGCAAACAAGAGGTCCCGCACCTGGATTTCCCGGGAGTCGAAACTCCGAAGCCCTTATATACACTAAGTTCATTTCGAGGTTTCGCAAGTCGGGATTTTGTGATGTGCATAGACAAGAGGTCTCGCACCTGGGTTTCCGAGGATCCGAAACTCCGAAGCCCATATATACATGTTGGGCCCCAACAACTCCCCCTATATTTTTACAAAATTTAATGGGCCCCTATTAGAATCTTGATAATTATAATAAGCTACAGAAGCAACCTTTTCAAATAGTTCTATGCCTTGTCTTTCTTTGAGACAAACTTAAGACATTCACTATAGTATGAAACATTCATTACAAGAGTATATGTCAAAAGTTAGAAATGAGCATAAAAATCTCAATTTAAACAAAAACGTAAATTTTTATCAAATGTTTACTTTTGTTTAAATTATGATTATGTGTTGTTTTTTTTGCTCATTAGCAAGTTTGACTATTTTGAATAATGGGTTCAATACTTCATCAAATAATATCTTGGTTGGTTTCTCATTCTCATGAAATCATTTGGTGATATTAATTAATTAAATTCTTTTTTCATTTTGCATCTCATTTCAAAATAATAATAATAAAATAATTATCTATCATTTGTTTGATTTTGTAAAAAACTAAAATTAATATTTTTTCTCCATTAACTTGAATCTTCTAGATCATATTTGAAAGCAAATTATAAACAATGTTTGTTTATAAGTTATAGTTAGTTTAAATTCATTTTTGATTTTTTTTAGATTTTGTTTAATTCACAATTTTTAGGTTATTAATTTAGGTTTCTTTTTGTTTCACAGGTTTCTATTATCAAATATTTGATACGGATCTGATCATGGATTGATTTAATTATCCAAATATGTTCAAGATGATTGATCCAAAAATAATTTTGGATTGCTACAAATAATCTCATATGCAACAACAGATAAAATTTGGAAAGGCGTCAAGATCAGATAGACGATGTTTCAGAACGGATTGCAGAAAAACCGCGAGGAATGTGAAGAAAAGGTTGAAAACCCAGAACCAAAATAGACCCATTTACCTTACTCATAGAGATTTTCCCAAAAAAATGCATGATTTGAGAGATATTTGGGTCTCTTTTAGAGGAAAATTTCAGGTGGAGGAAATTAATAGTGACACCCAGACTATTCATTCATTTTATAAATATATGAGAAATATCAGAGCCAAAAGGATCCAAGAATTGGAGAGGAGGATTTTTATCCTTTCTCTTTTTTATATTATTGCTTTTGAAAACTTTTTATTTCTTTTCAAATGGAGTAATGGATGGCTGGAATCTTTGGGAGAATGGACGAGGATTTTCAACGAAGAATATGGAATTCCAGATTGCTTAATGGCTTTTGTCCTGTGAGTAAAATGGTTTTATTTTCATATAATATCTTCATATTCTTTGAATAATTGATTATGCATTGATTTAAATAGCTTTAGTCTTTTTTATCAATACATGGTTAATTATTATCATTTATATATTAATTTTTTCAATCTTTAAGAGTCTATTATCTAAAAAAATTCTTCCATGACTACAGAACGGACAAGTGATTCCAAAAACTAAATAGAACAGAATATATGCATTTTGTCTTTAGCCTTTTGTTTATAATGTTGTTATTTATGTTTTTTTAATTCTGTTACATGTGCAGGTATGATATCTTTAGATTAAAAGATCTGTGATGTATAGGAGGTTTATATTATAAATACCATCTATCATTTTCTTCATCAAAATACAAATGCTGTGATTATATCTCCGATTTAAATAATGAGATTTATATTTGAGTTTTAAATTGAATGATAAAATGCATAGATTACTTCCAGATTTATCTTGTTGTAATCATGTATAATTATGAGATCACAGTTTTATGTTTGTGTTTCCTTTTCTGTCATTAAAACCTAAGCTGCCAATACATGTTCTGAATTTATTTAGAACAATCATAAGGTTCATTGCAGACTTCTCTCTTGGACATGGCAGTTGGATGTTCACCACTCATGCAAATGCTTGGATACACCTCATTAATTCACTGACAGAATAGTTTCGTTGTATTTTTCTGTCATTTACATATCATTGAAACTAGAATGTATGGTTCAGCTTTGACTATCCACATGTTCATGTTTCATTGACTTGTTTTTGCAAGATTCTTTAAATTTATAAAAGAAAAACAATAAATATTTTTATGTGCTTTCTTTATCTGCTTCCTAGAAGCAATCATTTTTCACATCAATTTTCGTAAGTTTCGATTAAAACTTGTTGCTTGTAAATCATGTAAATAAACGAGACTTGTATACTTTCTGCTTAAATACAACTACTACAGTTACATTAGAACA
>JASDQU010100992.1:289727-358419 GCA_032191745.1 Picea mariana
CGAACTCACTCTTCTAGTTGATGGACGGTCAATTTCGCCTGTCAACAAATGGCGCTAGAAGGAGGGTCGAGGTTGATTTAATGATTAAATGTTTCACCCCTCATCTTTTCATAATTCCAGATTTATAAATCCTTCTTATGTATCATCTTATAATGCACTGCAAAGCAAGCTAACTATTTGGAGTCAATTTCTTCAAATTCTTAATGGCTTTTGCGCAAATCACTGTGTCAGAACATGCTTTTAATGTCTCACTACCAGTTATTTCCAAAAAGACAATTGATCTCTTTTCAGAACTCACCTTTGATGGTGAAGGGAACACATCTGCAGTAGACCATATTTCTAATTTTTTTTATAAGTGTTTAAGACATAAGATCACCGATTCTAATGTTACATGTGGATTGTTCGCTCTCACTTTTCGAGGTCGGGTTAAGGTTTGGTTTGAATCTTTTCGGGCTAATTCTATTCATTCTTTGTTTAAGTTTGTATTTGAGTTTTTATCAGATTTTAGCAACTATGATTATGATGAATTAAGTGAAGAATTAAGTTGCTTAAGGAAAGAAAATGGTGAATCATTCAATGATTTTTCAATTAGGTTCATTCATGTTGGTATTAGATTCCCTTTGAAAGAAATGTCGCTTATTAATGAATGTTTTGAATATCTCATTTCTCTCTGAGACAAGAAAGATCAATTAATTTTTAACCAATCTGAATTGAGCACTAATACTCAATCTCAAGATGGTTCAAATTTTCATGTTGATCTTGAAGATTTTGAAGCACCACAATTTTTGTCGACTTATTTCATTTTGGAAAATCATGAGACACATAATGCAATTGTCACATCTAATCATTCTTTGCAAATAATGTTTCCTCCTGTCGAAGAAGGAACCTTTACTTTAAAAGATGACAGTTGTCCGACTCTCATAGATTTTATAACAGTTTCTAAAGTAAAAGAGGCCGAATGTGAAGTTGATAATCATGTGGATGATAAATCTCCCCCTAATTTAGTTGAACAGATCCATGATCAATCAGTGGGAGACAAAATCATTAGGAAGACTATTAATCAACCTTCTATCTCTAGTGATTTTCTCTCAATTTTTCCCTTACATAATGAACCAAATTGTCTCCTAGAAACTGTCTCGTATTCTTTAAAAGAGAATACAACAGAGGTTGATCAATTTATACAAGGAGAGGGAACAAAACCATATTTCAAAATGCATATACCTATCATTTCAAGAGATTCATTTCATCTCCTCAATTCTTCTGCATATTATTCCTTGTACCCCGATATTTTTGATCCTAATGTTGTTCAATTGCATGTTCCATATTGCCTTGGAGAGAATTCAACATTATATAATGAGGTACAAAGAGATTACCGAATAGAAGATAAAGAGAAAAATAATTCTACCCATGAACATATCAATTCTTATTCTCATCAATTATCCGTGGGTAAATCAAGAAATGATTTGAAAGAGTCTCAAATTGCATCTTCCATTGATTCGTCTCAATTTGTGATTAAAGAAGAATCTAGATTTTTCCATGATCAATTATTTGAGGTTGAAAAGTATAATCGACCAAATATTATTACCAATGATGATTATTCAAAAATGTTGGTTGTTCCATTTAGTTCACCTCAAATATTTAATCTTGAAGTATTTAAGCTCAATGGAAATTTTAAAGAGAATGACACATTTCTTTTCCGATCGAGAATCACGATAAGTTCTCGCCATATTGATTCGACCTTTTTACAAGATTCTTTCCTTTATAGTCCAATATTTTAATCTCATCAGGAATATTTTTCGTATGTGAATTCTTTCGAACAATCCCATGTTAATAATTGCATGTATTATGATAGGGTTGCAGCTTGGTTGGAGTATTCATATCTCAAAAAGTTTTCAGGGAATGATAATATTATCTTCACTTTATTAAGAGATCAAGGAGGTAACTTTAACACACTCATTTTACATCCTTCAGATGGAGAAAATATGGAACGAAAGGAAAATTGTTGGGAGGATGGGGCATTTCTGTCTAGGCCGATGGTTATGTCAGGTCCCCATAACTCTCACAAGCTTCAGAGTCTCATTTTTTCATATTTATGTGACCCATATAATGACAAAATTGTAGAATGGCTGGAGGATTCATACAAAAAGAATGTTCAAAGGAATGGTAAGGTCATGCTTGCTTTGTTTTTAAATGATGATGATAAAGGTAAGTATGATATATTTTTGTTATTTTTCGATATACTACCATTCTTGTTAGTAATATTTGATCTTGTTTCCATTGCAGGATTGGAGTTACTCCGATGGCTACATTGGAAGGATGACTTGACTTAGTATTTTTTATTTGTTTAGTAGTTAGAGTAGGTTTAGGAGTAGGTTTTATTTTAGTTTTATTTCTCAGTTTTTCTGTTTGTAGTAATGCAGTTATGAACACAAGTGGTCACACCAAGAGAACCATAATATGAATGTTGTCACTTTAAATCTTTTTCTCTCTTCTTTTAGTTGAATATTTTTTTTTCAATAACGCAGTATCATCATGAAAATTTTAAATGGAAAGTAAAGAGATAAGTAAATTTAAACTATCAATTCAACTCTGACCGAAGGTGCCACGAGTAGGAATGCACTCATCTTAATAAATATTTTTCTATTTTTTAGTCTCTTTTATTTTTAATAATAATGCTTGGTCAAAGTAGCATCCTATGCATCACTATCTTAAGAAAAGAACTTGATCGCACATGATATTTTATATGATTTAGTTCTTCCTTTATTTTACAGTGAGATGATAGTGGATATAAAAACTCAAGTTTATCTTTGGCCAAAATTGTTTCCTGAAAAGTTTTCTTTTGCTGTTTTGATTTTGTGTACTTCTGATTTTGAATCCCATTAATAAAATTTGATTTGGTTTGTTATGTGTGTTTTTTTTCTCTTTGATTATTTTGAATGAGTTTTCTTCTTATCTTTCTTCTTGAATCAATATATTTATGATCAAAGAGATATTGTCGAAGGAAGCATTTATTTTAAGACTTGTGTTTTTCAAGAAATTGAAATAAGTTCAAAGAGGTCCTGATATTAAGATATAGCTCAAACAATTGATTTTTAAGTCAATTGTCACTCTCATTTTGTCCTCAAATTATCTTTGCTAGAGTATTACACCAGAGATATGGTTTAAATATTTGATAATTACGATGATCTTTAAAATTTTTACGCCGTCCATATTCTTAAGGAATCACTTTTAAGTGTTTCCCCATTCTCTAGATGATTTCTTAAAGAAAATCTAAAATCTCTAAACCATGATAAAACTTCCAGTTTTGAAAGCAAATAAATAACATGGTCAACTATTCACCTGTATTGAAATTAACCTCCACTATCACCCCGCTCTCTTTGTCATCAAGAAATCTATAATTGTATTATTGTTTAAAAGTGGCATAAGAGGGTTGAAAGCTCTTATGTGTGGGAAGTGTGTGTAAACCCGTCGGGGTACTGAACAGGCTCGCTGGCAGCAGGTAAATGCACACATGATACCAAGACAATTTCGTTGGGGTACTAAATAGGCCTTCTGGCAACGAAGCAATGTCAGGTCGAGAGGTAGAAGGTATATGTTTTAAAATTAGCTTTTATGGAAGTATACATCATGTGGTTACAACTATTAGATGGGATTAAAGCATTTGAGTGGGTTAAATGACATCCATGTCGAGGCTATGGACACCTGCTGGCAGTAGTGGCTCTGTCAATGGTATTAAAGTTATTTTATAAACATTGTGACTCTTTGATTAAGACATTATTTCAGGTTATAATCTCCTGCAAAGAAAATTCGATTATCTGGTTATAACATTGAGCTTATCCTAATACCATATGGTCTCAGAGTGAATTTATTTCAGGGAGCTTAAATCCTTTTATCAGCCTTATTATTTTCTTCCTGAGATGAAATCTTACCAGATCAGAGATAACTACTTCACCCAGTAAGTCACTATTTGTTGGATCCCAACAACTCCCCCTATATTTTTACAAAATTTAATGGGCCCCTATTAGAATCTTGATAATTATAATGAGCTACAAAATCAACCTTTTCAAATAGTTCTATGCCTTGGATTGCTTTGAGACAAACTTAAGACATTCACTATAGTATGAAATATTCATTACAAGAGTATATGTCAAAAGTTAGAAACGAGCATAAAATCTCAATTTAAACAAAAACGTTAATTTTTATCAAATGTTTACTTTCGTTTAAATTATGATTATGTATTCTTTCTTTTCTTCATTAGAAAGTTTGACTATTTTGAATAATGGGTTCAATACTTCATCAAATAATATCTTGGTTGGTTTCTCATTTTCATGAAATCATTTGGTGATATTAATTAATTAAATTCTTTTTTCATTTTGCATCTCATTTCAAAATAATAATAATAAAAAAATTATCTATCATTTGTTTGATTTTGTAAAAAACTAAAATTAATATTTTTTCTCCATTAACTTGAAGCTTCTAGATCATATTTGAAAACAAATTATAAACAATGTTTGTTTATAAGTTATTGTTAGTTTAAATTCATTTTTTATTTTTTTTAGATTTTGTTTTATTCACAATTTTTAGGTTGTTAATTTAGGTTTCTGTTTGTTTCACAGGTTTCTATTATCAAATATTTGATACGGATTTGAAAATGGCTTGATTTTATTATCCAAATACATTCAAGATGATTGATCCAAAAATAATTTTGGATTGCTACAAATAATCTCATGAGCAACAATAGATAAAATTTGGAAAGGCATCAAGATCAGACAGGCACTTTTGCAGAACTGATTGCATCCAAACCGTGAGGAATTTGAAGAAACGATTGAAAACCCAGAACCAAAATGGACCCATTTACCTTCTGCATAGATATTTTCCCAAACAAATGTACGATTTGAGATATATTTGGGTCCCTTTTAGAGGAAAATTTCAGGTGGGGGGAACTAATAGTGACGCCCAGACTGTTCATTCATTTTATAAATATATGAGAAAGATCAGAGCTAAGAGGATCCAAGAATTGGACAGGAGGATTTTTAGCCTTTCTCTTTTGTATATTATTTCTTTTGCAAACTTTTTATTTCTTTTCAAATGGAGTAATGGATGGCTGGAATCTTTGAGAGAATGGACGAGGATTTTCAAAGAAGAATATGGAATTCCAGGTTGCTTAATGGCTTTTGTCCTGTGAGTAAAATGGTTTTATTTTCATATAATATCTTCATATTCTTTGAATAATTGATTATGCATTGATTTAAATTGATTTAGTCTTTTTTATCAATACATGGTTAATTATTATCATTTATATATTAATTTTTTCAATCTTTAAGAGTCTATTATTTAAAAAAATTATTCCAGGACTACAGAATGGACAAGTGATTCCAAAAACTTAATAGAATGACATATATGCATTTTGGCTTTAGCCTTTTGTTTATAATGTTGTTATTTATGTTTTTTTAATCCCGTTACATGTGTAGGTCTGATATCTTTAAATTAAATGATATGTGATGTATAGGAGGTTTATATTATAAATACCATCTATCATTTGCTTCATCAAAATACAAATGTTGTGATTATATCTTCGATTTAAATAATGAGATTTATCTTTGAGTTTTAAATTGAATGATAAAATGCATAGATTGCTTCCAGATTTATCTTGCTGTAATCATGTATAATTATGAGATCACAGGTTTATGTTTGTGTTTCCTTTTCTGTCATTAAAACCTAAGCTACCAATACATGTTCTGAATTTATTTAGAACAATCATAAGGTTCATTGCAGGCTTCTCTCTTGGACATGGCAGTTGGATGTTCACCACTCATGTAGATGCTTGGATACACCTCACTAATTCACTGCCAGGATAGCTTCTTTGTATTTTTCTGTCATTTACATATCATTGAAACTAGAATGTATGGTTCAGCTTTGACTATCCACATGTTCATGTTTCATTAACTTTTTTTTGCAAGATTCTTTAAATTTATAAAAGAAAAACAATAAATATTTTTATGTGCTTTCTTTATCTGCTTCCTAGAAGCAATAATTTTTCACATCGATTTTTGTAAGTTTCGATTAAAACTTGCAGCTTGTAAATCATGTAAATAAATGAGACTTGTATACTTTATGCTTAAATACAACTACTACAGTTACATTAGAACATATGTACATATATATATAGTGTTTAGTAATTAGTTAGTTATTTCTCTCTTTTATTTGTTTCTTTTAGGATTCTTAGATTGGCTAACTGAGCCATTAAACCCGTCAGAACGAGTTACACCAAATGGCTTGGGTTATTTAGACAACCTCGGACTGGACTCGCTCTTCCAATTGACGGATGGTCAATTTTTCCCATCAACAATACACTAAGCTCATTTTGGGGTTTCGCAAGTCGGGATTTCGCGATGTGTGCAAACAAGAGGTCTTCACTAGCCACCACTAGCCACCCCCGAGCTAGACCATGATGCTTTGAGACTCAGTCTCCTACTTCCAACTCAAGGAAGTCAAGGACGAAGGTTACTCCCCTTCTCCTCTGCTCATGACTCTCTGTATTTTTGGAGTTCCTCTGGTTCTCCTTCCTCGATTTCTGTCGCGTGCGCTCTTCCTCCCCCCTTCCACACTTCTTTTCTTACCTTTTTTCCTGTGAGGTTGCATGTGGCACAAATTTCCCTATCTTTGTTCAGGTATGAGACCTTCTGCAGATAGGCGGTTCACCCCCATCCCCTCATTTACTTTTGAGGAGCCTCCCCACGTACCATCCTGGTGGGTAATTCATTTTGGGGTTAGAGAGTGACATTTAGTTTCCGAGCACATACAAACCAATACGGTTTCAGTTCGATGGAAGTTAACATAGCCATTCCTGGCACCTTCCACCACCTCTCATCAGCCAGTAGTCTTATGCCTTTCTATATTGCACTTTTTATATAATTATTTGAATTTATTTCCGCATAATTCTTTGTAATTATCCTGATCCAGATGGATATTGGTGGCCACCCACCTTTTCCAACTGGCTCAAAATAGTTTTCTGACAATTTTGGCAATTGACTATTTTTACCAGTTTTAATTTCCAGGGCCATTTTGAGGGCCTAAATGAAGGTTTTTCGGGATAGAGCTCCTCAATTATAGCCAAAGGCATGATTTATCCCCCAAAATTAATATCCTCGATGATACTTTTCCAACGGGTTATCACACGCCTAAAATCGAGATCGTATGCAAAAGTTATGACCTCGGGAAGTCGATGTACTAACTTACCCAAATGGGGCCCACATGACTTTTGGCACTTCATCTCCTAGGGTTAGGTTTTTCGATGTCTAGTGTTTTTGGAATTCTTTTTTATTGTAAAAATGCCTTCAGAGCCTCATTGTAATCTTCTTCTTGTGAATGTGCATAGATGTCACATCTCTTCTCAGAGATAAGCCGCCACCATTCCAGCAAGCTTGTTTCCACTGCATTTTACAGTTTTAGCTTATTTCGTTATTGAATAGAAAACCAGTTTTATTGTATCTCTGTTATTTTGTGTTAAGAACCTATTAATAATTTGTATTCATTTTGTTCTACTCATAAAATCTGGATTAATGGTATGAGATCGGTCTACTCCTTGTCATCTTAATGCATGTCCCCAACGAGGTTGGAGTACAAAGAGTTGGGTCTCAAGCTTGTTTCTCTTGAGAACAGAAGCTCTCGCACACCCAAGCAGCCTCTCATGGAAGGATAAAATAAATATGGCAGGACAGGAGATCCTTTCAAACTGTTGATTGAGGAAGCCCTCATGCAATAGAGGAACAAGATGATGGATAGTTCTGCGCAAATCCTTCGGCGACTACCAATAGACAACGCATCTTCTTCGAACGGAGGCGTCGCCCCTTACAAGGTACAAATAAACTTCGGTATTCCTATATTTGAAGGTCAGATAGACACAAATGTTGTAGACAAGTGGTTGAATCTACTAGAAGGGTATTTTTCTATCCATAACTTTTTGAATAGAGAAAAGATTACTTTTACACTCCTCAAAGTTGTTCCCCATGTCAAATATTGGTGGGAAACCTTCTATGAGAAAAAAGAAACAGAGGAAACCTCATTATTTTCAGTCACGGCCACCTGGGAATCCTTCAGGGATGCTATTAAGTAACAATACTACCCTGTCGGAAGTTATGACAAACTATATACCAAATGGACCACACTGCGGCAAGAAAGAGACAAAGCAGTGCCAGATTTCAAAAATATCTTCCATACCCTACACACAAATTTGGGTATCAAAGATTCAGAGTGACATATGGTGCTCAAGTATCGTGGTGCTCTGCATAGATACATCCAGACCAAAATGGAATTTCTGGACATCTCATCCTTGAGCACGACCTACTGATATGCCATCAAAATCGAGCAGAAGCTCAAACAAAAGATGCGGCAATTTGGGCCTGGGAACCCCTGATGTAGGAGCATCGCCAACAACAAGCGAGCGTGGGACAAAACACCAACGCATTTTGGCACATGATGAATTGTTTGAACTATTTTGAAGTTTGATACGCCAAACTTAAATGTAATAGTTAAGAAAGAGCGTACTTGTAGATTGTAATCAGACCTTGAGTGTCATGCTCTCGTCTGAAGGACTAAGAGGCATTTATGTTAGTAAATGTAAGTAGGTAGCTTTGAATTCTTAAATTAGACAATTTTATGAGCCGAAGGGAAAATGGATATAGACACGCTCACTTGTATCATTATAACATTAGTAACATTATCAATCAAGAGAGCATAGGAGAGTAGAAGCAAAGAGCTGTGTAGAGTAAAACCCCATGTACAAAAGTTCTGGATTAATACAAAGATATTTAGTTTAGACTGATGGTGTCCAATTTCTTTTTGTGTTGTACATGTTGATTGATATATGTTTGTTTACTTTCTGTTACACATTTTCTTTGATGTGTGAATGTATGATTTCATATTTAATGTCTGAAATCTGAAGAGAGGGAGAGTAAAGAACAAGATTCAATTGTTTCTCTGTCTGAGCAAGGGTTTTCTTGCAAGGAGTGCAGTGAAATTGTCCACAAGGTGTGTGTTGACAAAAGTCAGAATTCATCTCTGCAAGCTCACGAGGGATAACATTGTTCTCATTCTTGCAAAAGTGCAAGTTAAGCACAAGAGCCATGCAAGGTGTGCGCAGGCCGAGTAGATTCTCAGAGTTTGCAACCTGAGGGAAGAATTGAAGGACTGTTGCTGCAAAAAGAGTGCACAAAGTCTAAGAACTCAAATACTTGGAGTGTATTTGAAGAAGTTCCGCAAGGAGTGCACACAGGAATTTTTCCCAAAGGACTTGAGGATTTTTCAATCAAGCTCAGGAGGGATAGGATCTTCTAAGCTATCGAAGAAAATCTCAAGAGAGCTAGTGCCTTGAAGTATTGGAAGAAGGCGCAACAACGTTGGGTTGCTGGTGGACAAGTTTCATGAAGGCATACTTGTTCATTTCACAGGAGTGTTAAAGAGGAATTGAACAATCAAAATTCTCCATGGAGAATTCACGAGGTTCTAAGAATTGTCAGATCTTATAGAGAAGCAAGAAGGTTACAGTGAGTGTTTTTCTAAGTGCAAGCTCAGGAGAAATCGGGCCATAGGATCTGAGCCAACAGGGGCCATTGGATCGCTCGCGTAATCTCATTTCGTGGATTCGCAAGTTGAAGGGTCAAAACCCTTGCATCAAGATTCGCGAGGTCACGAAGGGCGAAGTCCTGAAATAGCGAAAGAATCTGAGTCGTCCAATTAGAAGGACACGTGTCACGAGATCCTCTCTATTAGAGATTTAGACATCGGAGGTCAGAGAGGGAAGTCCTTCGACTTTGCGAGTAGCGAAGTCATGAGAAGATTGGGACCATCCATCAGAGGGGGACAGGTGGCAGAGATCTATGGATCTCGCGAACTTGGAGGTTCGCAAGGTGAGAGCCCAGGAGTTGGGTGCTCCAAGTCGCAAGTGGCAAAATCACGAGGAGAAAAGATAGCCATTGGATCTAGGTCGCGGGAGGACCGTTGGATCAAAAACCATCACGCGTATCATGATTTCAGAGGTTCGGAGGTTGGGAGGACCTTGTCTCGACATCAGAATTCGTGAAGTGCCGAGAGCCGAGGCACGAGTGTGGACACATGGCAGAACCACAAGGTGGGGCCCACGTGATTGGCAGGTGAACATGCATCACCAGGAGGAAAGGAGTCAACACTTTGTTGACTTCTCGCATCTTGGGGATTCACGAGATAAGAGCATGAGAGCTCGACACTACAACTCGTGAAGTGGCGAGTTGTGAGAAGTGTGAAAGGAAGGTCAAACCTCGCTGACTTTCAAGTCTCAGAGGATCGCATAAGGAAGGAACGAGAGTTCAACCTTTGAACTCGCGAAGGTGCGAGAGGTGAGAGGTGCTAGCGCTTAGCCTAGCCAATGGTTGCGTAAGGAAGGAGTTGACAGAGGAAGAGCCATACCTGTATCAGCATTTCAGGTATCACAGAATTGGAGGAGGAAGAGTCGGAGTTTCAACTCACGAGCTCACGAGTTGCGAGTTGCGACAAGCGCCCTTGGAATTGGGCCTTGGTCATAGCACTGTGGTTGCTTGGGGAGAAAGGAGCTCACACCTAGTGTTTTTAGCACAGGGGAGCTTCTCGAAGGACCTGTGGATCGATTTGAAAAGAGATTCTAGTAGGGAATCTGAAAGATCCGATCCAACTCAAAAGGGTTAAAGAACGATCCTGTGAGCGAATCTCGGTCCGAGGGCTGATAGGTCTACGTCAGTGTGGTGTCAGAGTTTGACTTTGTTTGTATACTTTAGATAGGGAAAGTGAGAAAGAAATCTCAGCCATGCCACCGAGAAGAAGATACAGACAAACACCCGATCCACTAGAGGATAGGGAGATGTCAAGAGAAAGGGGTAGACAGGTGCCAAATCCAGCCATGGAAAGAGATATACATGACCTACGTGACAGAGTCGTGGACATGGAAATAAAATAGAGGTGCACAGCTAGTGTTGGAGATGTCAGTGAATCTGAAAGTGAAGATGAAGTTGGACATGAAGGAGAAGAAGTCACAGTAGAAGATGCATCAAATGAACACATGATTAGGGCTGTTGCAAGAATGGGTGCTAGGGAAAAAATGGATATTCCAGTATATGAAGAAAACCTGGATGCTGAAGAGCTTCTAGACTGGATTAGAGCTCTGGACATGTATTTTGACTATGAAGATGTCGAGGAAGATATGAATGTCAAACATGTTGTCACAAGATTGAAAGGACATGCAACATTGTAGTTGGATGAGCTACAAGTTGACAAACACTGAAAGGCAAGCAGAAGATCAAGAGTTGGGATAGGATGATTACAAAGATGAAGGTGAAATTCATTCGTAGGGATTACCAAATTACTCTGTTTCAAAGAATGCATAATTTGAGATAGAAAATGATGTCAGTGAAGGAGTGCACTGGAGAATTCTATAGGCTGAACATCAGGGCAGTTTATCACAAAAGTGATGATGAAAAAGTTGCTAGGTACATGAATGGCCTGAGATATGACATTCAATATGAGATGAGCATGGTGACCATCCGAACGGTGGAAGATGCTTATCAAGTGGCTTTAAAAGATGAAGAGAAGCTGAGCCAAAAACAAGGTCAAAGAGGCCAAGGCAGAAGTCATCCCAAAGGCAAATTAGTTTCCCAGTATAGAAATCAGAAACCCAAGGAAGATTGGAAGAAGCCTCAGACTTAGACTGATAGAGGTGGAAGCTCACAGAGAGAGCAGCATACCAAACAGAGAGGTCAGTATGTGGATGGAAACATTTTTCCTCGTACCAGAGGTAGAGGAAGAGGAAGAGGTGGAGTGGTGAAATGGTTCACATGTGGAAAGGTTGGACATTAATCTTATGAGTGTCCAGACAGAAAGAAAGAAGGTGGTGAGACTCACATTGCTGAAGCACAGAGGTGGAATGTTGAGGTAGAAGATACTGAAGGCGGAAGATCACTGATGATGCGAAAAGTTCTCTTAACGCCAGAGAAGGAGGTGGAGAGTTCAGTCCAAAGGAACATAATTTTTTGGACCACTTGCAAGGCCAAAGATTGGGAATGCAAGGTCATCGTGGACAGTGGTAGCACAGATAATCTCGTTTCTACGAAGATGGTAGAAAAGATGGAGTTGGAGACTATTGAACATCCAAGTCCATACAGAGTTTCATGGATACAAAAAGGACATCAGGTAAATGCCACTAAATAATGTTTAGTTGAGTTTAAAATAGGAGGGTATAAAGATGAAATACTCTGTGATGTTATTCCCATGGATGTTTGTCATCTATTGCTGGGTAGACCGTGGCAATATGACATAAATGTGATTCATGAACACATATACCCTAGAGAAGAATGGGAGAACTCACATGTTGTTGCCGATTAAAGACAAGGAAGTGAAACCTGAAGTAAGTAACACTGTACTTCTCATGAGTGGGAAGGAACTTCTTACAGAGATTAAGAAGAAAGAGGAACTACAATTCATTGTGGTCAGGAAACCTAAAATTGTTTTAACCAGTACAAGGGTAGATGATTTACCGGAAGAGGTTTAGAAGCTGTTGGAAGAGTTTGCTGACATAGTAGTGGATGAACTACCTCATTCATTTCCACTGATCAGAAGTGTGACTCATCATATTGATCTCATACTTAGAGCTAGTTTACCCAACAAAGCATCGTACAGATTGACGCTGCAGGAGAATGAAGAAGTCAAAAGATAGGTCTAGGATTTAATGGACAAAGGATTGGTTAGAGAAAGCTTGAGTCCGTGTGTTGTTCCGACAGTGCTCAGTCCGAAGAAAGATGAAGGTTGGAGGATGTGTACTGACTCAAGAGAAATTAACAAGATTACCATCAGTTATAGATTCCAATTGCCAAGAATGGATGATTTGATGGATTGCTTGAGTGGAGCCAAATTTTTTTCGAAGATTGATTTGAAAAGTGGATATCACCAAATTCATATGAGAGAAAGAGATGAATGGAATACAACCTTCAAGACCAATGAAGGGTTGTATGAATGGCTTGTTATGCGATTTGGTTTAATGAACATTTATGATATTGATGAACGAAGTCCTGAAGGATTTCATCGAAAAATTTGTCATTGTGTATCTTGATGACATACTGATTTTCAGTAAAACAGAGGTAGAGCATCTGAAACATTTGGCTACAATGATGCAGAGGCTACAGTAAGAGAAGTTGCTGGTAAACATGAAGAAATCCTCGTTCATGAAGATAGAGCTCATTTATTTGGGGTTTGTTATTTCTACAGATAAGTTGAGGATGGATCCAGATAAGGTGGAGGTAATTAAGAATTGGCCATCACCAAAGAGTATATTTAAGGTGAGAAGTTTTCATGGATTGGCTAGTTTCTACCAGAAGTTCATCAGGAATTTCAGTGGAATTAGTGCATTGATGATGGACACAGTGAAGAAGAGACACAAGTCTTTTCACTAGACAGAAGAGGCTGAGAAAATCTTCAATTTGTTGAAAAGGAAAATCATGGAACAACCAATTTTGGTGTTGCCGGATTTCAAAAAGACATTTCAAGTAAAATGTGATGCAAGTGAATTTGCAATAGGGGTAGTCTTGAGCCAAGAAGATAGGCCGATAACATACTTCAGCGAGAAGATGAATGAAGTGAAAGTGAAATACTCCACATATGACAAGGAGTTCTATGCTATTATCTAGGCATTGAAGAAGTGAAGACATTACTTAATCCCTAAGGAGTTTGTTTTATACAGTGACAATCATGCTTTGCAATTTGTGACTCAATAGGAGAAGTTGAATCAAAGACATGTAAAATGGGTTGAATACATGCAGAACTTTACTTTTGTAATTAAACATATTTCTAGAACTGCTAATAAAGTTGTTGATGCTTTGAGCAGGAAATGTTTGTTGTTGTAGGAGTTTAGAGTCAAAACACTAGGTTTTGATGATCTCAGGGACATGTACAGAGATGATCTAGATTTTAAGGAGGCATATGAAGCAACTAAGAATCCAATTCTCAGTGACAGAATTCAATGGACATAATACATGATCCAGGATGGATTATTGTTTAAGGGTAATCAACTTTGTATTCCAAAATGCTCCATGAGGGAGAATTTGTTGAAGGATAAACATAGTGGAGGATTGGTCAGACATTTCGGTCATGACAAGATGTTCTCAAAGTTAAACAAGTCATATTTTTGGCCAGGAATGAGAGCATATGTCAAAAGATTCATGGAAAGATGCAGAATTTGTCAGCATTCAAAGGGAAAGAGGCAAAATGCAGGCTTTTATCAACCGTTACCCATACCTGAGAGGTCGTGGGATGCGATAAGCATGGACTTCATATTGGGGCTGTCGAGAACACAAAGAGGGTTTGACTCGATCTTTGTGGTGGTATATAGATTTTATAAGACATCACACTTCATACCGTGTCAGAAAACCAGTGACACAACTCACATTGCGAATCTGTTTTTAAAAGAAGTCATTTGACTTCACGGCTTACCAAGGAGCATAGTTTCGGATCGAGACACCAAGTTCATGGGACACTTCTAGAGAACCTTATGGAAAAAGATAGGAACAAACTTGTCATTCAGTTCAACTTATCATCCTCAGATGGATGGACAGACAGAAGTTGTGAACAGAAGTTTGGGAGACTTGCTGAGGAGCTTGGTAACAGAACACCACAGTCAGTGGGACAATATTCTGCCACGAGCGGAATTTTCTTACAATGATTCAATTAATAGGAGCAGAGGGCAGAGTCTGTTCCAAATTATTTATGGGACACAACCAAGAGGAGTATCTGAACTGAGGAATTCAGAACAAGATGAGATAAGAAGTGCTAGTGCAAAAGATTTTTCCAAAGCAATGAAGGAACTTCACAGCCAGGTGAAGGAGTGATTGCAGAAATCGAGCCAAGAGTATAAGTGTAGAGCAGATCAACACGGGAGACAACTTCAATTTGAGGTTGGTGATTTGATTCTAGAACATCTAAGAAAGGAAAGGTTCCCGAAGGGGACATATAACAAACTGAAGATGAAGAAGATCAGACCATGTAAGGTCTTGAAGAAATTTGGGGCAAATGCTTATGAGATTGAATTACCCGATGGGATCGAAATTTCTCTGATATTCAACATCTCAGATTTGTACCCTTACAATGCTGAGGAAGTAGAAGCAGGTAATGAACAACCAAAGGTTCAGTGGACTAAACAGATGCCAGTTGCAAAGAAGCCACAGATGGAAAGCATATTGACAAAAGAGTTATCAAAAGGACCAGAAGAAGAGAATATTTTGAATACTTGGTCAAGTGGAAGGGAAATCCAGTTGAAGATGCCAGCTGGGAGAATGAAGCAGAGATCTATAAGCATGGACAGACCGTGTGAGAGCTCATGGATAGGAGCCCATGAAAATTTTCAAGCAAGGGAGTATGATGCAGGAGCATCGCCAACAACAAGTGAGCGTGGGACAAAACGCCAACGCATTTTGGCACATGATGAATTGTTTGAAATGTTTTGAAGTTTGATACGCCAAACTTAAATGTAATAGTTAAGAAAGAGCATACTTGTAGATTGTAATCTGACCTTGAGCATCTCGCTCTCATCTGAAGGACTAAGACACATTTATGCTAGTAAATGTAAGTAGGTAGCTTTGAATTCTTAGATTAGACAGTTTTAGGAGCCGGAGGGAAAATGGATATATACACCCTCACTTGTATCATTGTAACATTAGCAACATTATCAATCAAGAGAGAATAGGAGAGTAGAAGCAGAGAGCTGTGTAGAGTAAAACCCCATGTAAAGAAGTTCTGGATTAGTAAAAAGATCTTTAGTTCAGACTCATGGTGTGCAATTTCTTTCTGTGTTGTACACATTGATTGATATATGTTTTTTTACTTTCTGTTACACATTTTCTTTGATGCGTGAATGTATGATTTCATATTTAATGTCTGAAATCTGAAGAGAGGGAGAGTAAAGAATGAGTTTCAATTGTTTCTCTATATGAGCAAGGGTTTTCCTTCAAGGAGTGCAGTGAAATTGTCCACAAGGTGTGTGTTGACAGAAGTCAGAGTTCGTCTCTGCAAGCTCAGGAGGGATAACATTGTTCTCATTCTTGCAGAAGTGCGAGTTAAGCATAGGAGCCATGCAAGGTGTGCGCAGGCTGATTAGATTTTTAGAGTTTGCAACTTGAGGGAAGAATTGAAAGACTGTTGCTGCAAAAAGAGTGCACAGTGTCTAAGAACTCAAATACTTGGAGTGTATTTGAAGAAGTGCCACAAGGAGTGCGCGTAGGAATTTTCCCCAAAGGACTTGAGGAGTTTTCAATCAAGCTCAGGAGGGATAGGATCTTCGAAGCTGTCGAAGAAAATCTCAAGAGAGCTAGTGCCTTGAAGTATTGGAAGAAGGTGCAGAAATGTTGGGTTGTTTGTGGACAAGTTTCGTGAAGGCATACTTGTTCATTTTGCAGGAGCATTAAGGAGGAGTTGAATGGTTGGAATTCTCCATGGAGAATTCACGAGGTTCTGAGAACCGTCACATCTTGTAGAGGAGCAAGAAGGTTATGATGAGTGTTTTTCTAAGTGCAAGCTCAGGAGAAATCGAGCCGTAAGATCTGAACCAACAGGGGTCGTTGGATCGCTCACGTAATCTCATTTCGTGGATTCGCGAGTTGAAGGTTCAAAACCCTTGCATCAAGATTCACAAGGTCTCGAAAGGTGAAGTCCCGAAATAGCGAAAGAATATGAGCCGTTCGATTGGAAGGACATGTGTCACGAGATCCTTTCTATCGGAGATTCAGACATCGGAGATCAGAGAGGGAAGTCCTTCGAATTTGTGAGTAGCGAAGTCGTGAGAAGATCGGGACCATCCATCAGAGGGGGATAGGTGGCAGAGATCTAGGGATCTTGCGAACTCGAAGGTTTGTAAGGTGAGAGCCCAGGAGTTGGGTGCTCCAAGTCGCGAGTGGTGAAATCATGAGGAGCAAAGAAAGCCATTGGATCTAAGTCATGGGAGGACCATTGGATCAAAACCCATCGCGCATATCATGCTTTCGGAGGTTGAGAGGTTGGGAGGACCTCATCTCGACATCAGAAGTCATGAAGTGCCAAGAGCCAAGGCATGAGTGTGGACACATGGAAAAACCACCAGGTGGGGCCCATGTGATTGGAAAGTGAACACGCGTCGCCATGAGGAAAGAAGTCAACACTCCATTGAATTCTCGTGTCTTGGGGATTCACGAGATAAGAGCACGAGAGCTCGACACTACAACTCGTGAAGTGGCGAGTTGCAAGAAGTGTGAAAGGAAGGTCAAACCTCGCTGACTTTCAAGTCTCAGAGGATCGCATAAGGAAGGAATGAGAGTTCAACCTTTGAACTCGCGAAGGTGTGAGAGGTAAGAGGTGCTAGCACTTAGCCTAGCTGGAAATCGCACAAGGAAGGAGCTAACAGAGGAAGATCCATACTCGTATCGACATTTGGGGTATTGCAGAATTGGAGGAGGAAGAGTCGAAGTTTCAACTCACGAACTCGCGAGTTGCTAGTTGTGACAAGAACCCTTGGAATTGGGCCTTGGTCATAGCATTGTGGTCGCTTGGGGAGAAAGGAGCTCACGACTAGTGTTGTTCGCATAGGGGAGCTTCCCGAAGGACCTGTGGATCGATTTGAAAAGAGATTCCAGCAGGGAATCCCAAAGAGCCGATCTGGCTAAAAGGGATTAAAGAACGATCCTATGAGTGGATCTTGGTCTGAGGGCTGATAGGTCTACATCAACCCCTCACAATAAAAGCCAGGAAAGGGTGACCCAAACCCATAGAACAAAGGACAGAGAAAATATGGATAGTATTAGGACAACCATTCCAATCCACAAGCAAAGAAGGACACCAGAAAGACAAAGAAAGATACCAGGAAGTGGTGTGACTTCCATAAGAGCCCTTGGCACAACACTGTTGATTGCCACTCAAAGTAGTCATTGGTGGCTGAAGTGAAAGCCTCTAAATCAGATGTGGATTCTAACTCTGAGCCAGAACCAGAAAGGGGAAGATGGATCATTGAAGTGGAACCTAGTGCCACCGTTGCTACCACCAAGCTCTAGCCTAGTGAACCAAATGAGCCAGAAGAAGGAGAGCGCCTCTTCCATTCACAGAGGTGGGTAAAAGGCACCCCTTTGCACTTCATTGTTGATAGTGGTATCCAGAAGAACCTCATCTTAGCAGAGGTCTTCAAGCGGCTCCCCTTGCCAACAACACAACAACCACAACCCTACACCATTGGATGGCTCCTCTAAGGAAGCGATCTCTGCGTTAGCCAATAGTGATGAGTATCATACGGCATCAATCCCTTCAAAGATGAGGTATTATGTGATGTTTCTCCTCTCAAAGTTTTTGATGTTATTTTGGGCCAACCTTATTTATGGAAACATCATGTTGTATATGAGTCTAGGCCTCATAGTGTTATTATTACCTTGAACAGAAAATTTTATAGGATATACAAGGTAGTCCCACCTAGTGTTATTTCCTTGATTTGTGCTAAGCAATGCAGAAAGGTCATATCTCAGATGGGGAAGTTTTTCTTCTTCATGATTTTCTCTTAGAATAAGCGAAAGATCACAGTTACATCTAGGGTCTCTGCGGCCGACCTCTCCACACAGCAAAAGAAAGTATATAAGGTCGTGGAATAATAATCAGATATCTTCTCCTCACCTACAAGGGTACCTTCGCACTGTTAGGTCAAGCACCCCATCGATCTGACCCCCAACACATCACTGCCCAATGGGCCAGTCTATCATCACTCTTTGTTAGATAATGAAGATATCAACAACAGATCCAAGAACTACTCCACAAGGGGCACATCCATCCCAACTCATCACCTTGTGAGAGCCCAATCATGTTGGTACAGAAGAAAGATGGAACCTAATGACTCTATATTGATTATCGGGCTCTGACTAAAATCACAGTCAGAAATCGGTACCTGATTCCTCGAATCGACAACCTCCTTGATAAACTCATGGGGGCCAAATACCTCAGTAAGATTGATCTGAAGTCTGGCTATCACCAGGTTCCGATAGAATAGACAGATGTATGGAATAATGCCTTCAAGTCAAAGGAAGGCCTTTTTGAATGGTTGGTCATGCCTTTTGGTTTGACAAATGCTCCAACCACTTTTATGAGGATGATGAATGATATCCTGTGACCATTCACCAATACTTTTGTAGCGGGGTATCTAGATGACATTCTAATTTACAGCAAGACTTGGGTCGAACACTTGCAGCATATTCAGCAAGTTCTGCACACCCTGTGGCAACACAAGCTATACACCAACTTGGAAAAATTATCTTTCGGCATGGACAAGGTCCATTAACTAGGATACATCACTAATCAACATGGCATACATGTGGATCCAGCCAAGATCCAAGTCATCCATGACTGGCCAGCCCCAACAACACTCACTGAGCTTCGGAGCTTCTTGGGCCTTGCCAATTTCTACCATAGGTTCGTGTTGGGATTCTCCCATATTGCATGGGCCCTCATCCAAATAAACAGAGGTGGTGGTAAGGAAAAATTTGTGTGGGGATGGTCTCAACAACAAGAGTTTGATGATTTGAAGTAACGCTTGTGATTAGCCCCAGTACTTTCACTACCAGACCTGCAACATCCCTTTGACATCGAGATATATTCTTTATACTATGTTGTGGGCACTGTTCTCACTCAGTACGACCACCCCATGGCCTATCATAGTGAGAGACTATCAGATACTATCCATAAGTACCCTACTTATGACAAAGAAATGTACTCCATTGTACAAGCTTGCCTCCAGTGGAGACATTACATTCTTGGGAAGGAGACAGTCATCCACACTAATCCTAAGCCACTGTAGTTCATGCAGACACAGAGAAAATTGCAGAATGACCACCATCAAAAGTGGTCCACATACTTGCCGCAATTCCACCTCAACATAAAGTATAAAATAGGAAGCACCAATCACGTCATTGATTGCCTCAGTAGACCGCTAGTCGCGGCACTCACCACGGTGCTAGACTCTTGTGGCCATGAGACATCTGGATGGCCCCAACTCTATGAGACAGACCCTGACTTCGCCACCACCTACCAAATGTTGGGTGCAAACACAGTTGTCGATAATTTCCATCTTCAGGATGGGTTTTTGTGTCGTCTGAGCCATATCTATGTTCCATCAAGTGAGCGAGCGAAGATGATTTGGAAAGCCCACTACATTTGGGTGGAAGGACACTTCGCCATTGAAAAGACAGTGGCGATGCTATAGAAACATTTCTACCGGCCGAAACTTTGACAGAAGGTCAACAAGTATATCAGGCCCTGCACTACCTATGTTATTGCCAAAATGACCACTAAGAAACAGGGCCTGTACACCCCTCTTCCTACTCCTGACAGGCCATGGGAATCCATATTAATGGACTACATGTCAGGCCTCCCATCCACCAAGCAGGGAAATGACTGTGTTTTTGTGGTTGTTGATTGCTTCTCTAAGATGGAAATTCTAGTTTCCTCCAAGAATAGCATCACAGTAGAGGCCACTGCTAAGCTCTTCTTTGAACGTGTCTGGGTACATTTTGGAATCCCACAAACCATTGTCTCAGATTGGGATATTCAATTTCTCATCACATTCTGGTCGAGCCTATGGTCATTGCTGGACACCAAGCTCACCAAATCCACGACCTTCCACCCCCAAATAGATGGCCAAACCAAGGTTGTAAATTGAATGATTGTGCATATCCTTCACATGTATAATTCAAAGCACCCTCGCACATGGTATGAGAGCCTTCCCTATGTCCAACATAGCTACAACCAAGCCATGCATAACTCAACTGACTACAGCCCCTTTCAGGTGGGGTTGGGATTCCAACCATTGGGTCCCATAGATGTTGCACTTCCCCTTGTAGTCACCTCAACCAACTCATATCCTGCTCCAACTGAAGCTGACAAAGCCACCCAGTACATTGAGAGGATCCATCACATCCACCAATAGGTTCAGGATATCCTACATAATTCCAATGATAAGTACAAACATTGCCATGATTAACATCGGGTGCCACATAAGATTCAGGTGGACGACAATGTTTGGTTTCACTTGCAGAAATAACGCCTTACAAGACCCCATCGAAAGCTTCGCCCACTCTGTTATGGGCCATACAATATCACCAAGGCCATGTGGGATAATTCTTTTGAGATCAACATTCCTCCCTTCCTTGGCCTGCACTCAGTGTTCAATGTGGATCTCCTTCACCCTTATTTCCCACAATTATTAGACACCTCAGAATTAGCAGAACAACTGACACCAATAGAGCTCAACCCTAACTGCATACAAAAGGCATCCAATGATCATATTTTGGACACACAGATCAAGGGCACTCGACAACAAAGGATCCAACTTTATCTTGTTGTCAAAGTAGGGCAGCTCCTGCACCAAGGCAAGTGGCTCACCCAGGGCCAAATTCAACAGAAATTTCCTCATCTGATGGGGGAACTCAATGCAATGGATACCATTGCTTCCTAAGTATGTAGGATTGATCCATATGGATATTGGTGGCCACCCACCTTTTCCAACTAGCTCAAAATAGTTTCTTGACAATTTTGGCAATTTACTATTTTTAGCAGTTTAACTTCCGAGGCCATTTTGAGAGCCTAAATGAAGTTTTTTTAGGATAGAGCTCCTAAACAATATCCAAATTCATTATTAGTCCCCAAAAATAAATCTCCTCGATGATACCTTTCCAACGGGCTATTGTACGCCTAAAATAGAGATCGTATACAAAAGTTACGACCCCGGGAAGTTGATGTACTAACTTACCCAAACGGGGCCCACGTGACTTTTGGCGCTTCATATCCTAGGGTTAGGTTTTTGGATGTCTAGGGTTTTTGGCATTCTTTTTTATTGTAAAAATGCCTTCATATCCTCATTGCAATCTTCTTCTTGCGAATGCGTGCAACCGTCACATCTCTTCTCAGAGATAAGCCGCCACCATTCCATCAAGCTTATTTCCGTTGCATTTTACAGTTTCAACTTATTTCGTTATTGAATAGAAAACCAGTTTTACTGTATCTCTTTTATTTTGAGTTAAGCACCTGTTAATAATCTATATTCATTTTGTTCTGCTCATAAAATCCAGATCATATCCATCCTAAACACCTTAATTATCTTCTCTCTCTAATTCTCCTCAAGAGCCTTAATCTCTTTAAATTTGCCAAAGAGTTCATATTTCTTCCCAAAGAAATAAATCCATGTAATACTCAAGAATTCATATATAAATGAGACATAGTACACAGATTTTCCTAGTGATGGAATCAACATAGATCCAAACACATCATTGTGAACCAACTGTAAAATTGCATCTACCCTTGTAGCACTAGAGGATAATCTTACACGATTCTACTTCCCATATAAGCAATGTTCACAGAAATTAAAATCAAGCGAGAATTTGGTCACACCTTCAACCATACCTTTACCATGTAGTAATCAAAGGCCCTTCCCTTTGATATGTCCCAGTCTTTGATTCCACAACATAGTCTTTTCTCCAAAGAATGTAGGATTTTTTTCTTCTTTAGCTCCTATCTCAGGAACAATTGAAATTTTTATTCCATCGCTAATAGTGCTTCCAGACATATTGTACAGAGTTCAAAATAAAACTCCCTTCAACAACACCATTTCTCCCCAAACCATCCTACAGGTTCCCTTTTCAAACACTACTTTTACACCTGCATCATCCATATTGCTTACCAAAAAAAAAAAAAAAATCTAGGTAAAATTCGGATGTGTAGAACACTAGGGAGTGTTCTAATCCTTCCATCCATGAGCTTCAACTTGAATTTTCCTCATCCTATGATTTTGGTTTTTAGGTCATCACCCAGAGAAACATCACCTCCATCATACCTTTCATACTCATAGAGCCACTCCCTATGACGAGTCTTATGAAATGATAAACTTGATTCCACCAACCATGCCTCATGATCTACATGTGTTCTTGAAGAAGCCAAATACACATCCCCTCCTTCATCTGAATAGGTTTTTTCTTATGTATAAGGAGAATCATCAGATCTCTTATCCTCTCAACGCTTTTGGATATACATTGTTTTTGGTAGTGCCCTTTTTTTCCACATATCCAACATACCTTTACAATTTTTCTAGGATATTTGGATCTTCCAATATATTTAGATCTCACACTTGAGGACTTAGATGTATTTCTTTCCTTGGAGTGTCCTCTTACAAATAAGGCATTTGTTCTCTAGCTTTCAATATTTTTCCACCTCGTCTCCTCTAACAACAAGGATCATACCACATCATCGAAACCTAAAGTAGTTGAATTACTACCTATGACCACAACTAGAATATTCCACAAGTTTAGTAAAGAGAACAATAAACCAATACACTTATCTTCATCATAAATCTTAATATCAACATATAATAACTGACTTACCACAATATTGAAGGTTTTTATATACTCTATCACTCAGTCTCCATCTTTCATCCTCAGGTTGTATAGCCGCTTCTGTAGGAATAATTTTTTTACCAAAGACTTAAACTGATACAAAGCCCTTAACTTATCCCATATTGCCTTGGTTGTAGATTCCCCTGACAGATTTTGTAATACTGAATCTGAAAGACACAACAAGAATTTTCTCTTCGCCTTCCAATCCAAATTTACCCAGTCTTTTGTTGAGATTCATGTAGGTGAAATACCTGGTTCCATAGAAATCCATTAATATTTTTCCACCAACATGTATTCCATATTGATCTTCCATAGCTCAAACCTTTTCCCATTAAAATGATCGATCTCTAATTTTTAAATTCTCTCCATTTCTTTTCACCACAAGAATTGATACCACAGATCTCCCACTCTAACAAGGTTTATCACAAATGTAATCCAAACCCTTAGCCAAAAAGCTGTCCCCCTTAATCCAATAACTCTTGTAATACCAAATGTAGATTTTAACCTTGTACTATTAAAATCTACACATCGTCTCTCATCTTATACTCTTTAAATTTGTGTTGTACATCTTCCTACTATAAGTTTTAATTTACTTATAGGTAATGCTGGTATGTAACATCTTCTAAAATTATTCTCTTTAAATCTGGTTGATGCATACTAATGGTTGTAGCATGCATGATATGCATCATTTCATTGAGTGCATTATCAAACTTATTCTCTTTTCCTTTGATATGCTTTATGTCAAAGTCATATTCACTTAAAAATTCCAACCATCTCATTTTCCTGTCATTTAAAGTTGGTTTCTAAAACAAATATTTTAGACCACTATGGTCTATCCTCAATTCAAATTTATTTCCCATTAAGTAGTGCCTCCACATATTTAATGCATGAACTATGGAAACAAGCTCCAAATCATGTGTGGAATAATTCCTTTCATGTTTGATGCAGGATAATCTTTTGAAAGTAAAAATTTGTTCTCTAGAAGGTTTTCCAAATTTACTAAAGGGAGTGGGTTCCCTCAATTTGAATTTTGGAAAATAAGCTTAGCTATCAATAAGGGATATTTTTCCTTAAATCAATATGTAATTTCTAGTTCTAAGAAAAAATGTTCAAGGAGTTAGAATCATTGTGATTTGATTTGATTTTATCAATACTAAATGATTTGACACATACTTAGTGGATTGAGATCAATTTCCCTCAGTGTGCATATAAATAAAGTTTGATATCTATAAAAGTTTGAACAATGAGAAAATAGTTTTTAAATGAAATTGAATGAATTTTGTAGTCATTTAATGTTTTCATTCTCCTCTTTCCGGGAATTCTCTGTCAAATGATATGTTTGCTAATATATGTATATATATGCATAATTCCTTAGGGAATATATATCTGAGTATTTTGATTATAAAAATTTGTTATCATGGAAGGTCTAAGCCTCTTTGTAGCACTTGATAGTTAGAATTGCAGCCACTGTGTTACAAGGGTTCTAGTTTTAAAAGTCTTGGAATAATGTGACTTAATCATGGTTCTTTGATAGAGAGTGAGGATTGAATCAATGTTTTATAAATTATTCTTAAGACTTTCCCTGTCATCATCTATATATAGTTAGAGAACTTAGATTGTAGGTTGAATTATCTTCTTGGTAGATATTAGCTCAATTTGTCGAATTGATAGAATCATAGTTGGGTCATTGATTGATTGATAGAGTGAATGTGCTTGTGGTAACCTGTTAGCACAGACCATTTTGTGGAACATTGGAGAAATCAAGGAAGCAGTTGAGAAAGGGACTAGAAAAGGAGGGTGTGCCGAAGAATAAGTAAAAGAAGCGCAAGGAAGAAAAATTTCAAAGGAAAAAGAAGAAGGATGTGGATCAACCACGTGTGGGAAGTTGGAATGTGGAAAAACCTAATATACTTATTTTTAAGGTTTTGGTCATCGATGTAATTGGTTTTAACCCTCTTTTGTACTATAAATATGTATTGTAATATATGAGGAGATAATTAATTAGAGCTAGCGAGGGAGAAGAGTTAGAGTAATTTTTGCACAGTGAGATCATAGAGTTAGTTTTTGAGATGATTCTATTTTTGAGATGTAACTAAGGTTCATGTCACAAGTTGTGGAACTTAGTGTTATACTAGCTAGCCTCACTTATATTTTTTCATTTCATATGCACCTCTGATGTAATGCACGCAATGCAATGACTTGACTTGATGAATAAAGAAGCAAATAATGCCAGATCTTTGTGGACGTAGCCTGGGGGGTGAACCATGGTAAAAACCCATGTCATTGTGTGGAATGTCTCTTTTATGTGTTGCAATGATTTATGATGAATGAATGAATCAATCAAACCATATTAAAATGTAGCATGCACTAGATTACTCTGATATTTCTACAAAATGTATGTTAATGAATGAATATGGTAGATCTGATGAATGTTGAAGTAGAGAAATGTATGTCTAAAATCCCCATGAGAAACATCCCTTCCACGATTGAAAACATATGAGCTCTGCAATAACCCATAAAACATATTAGGTTGGACTTCATTGTGCACTCTATGAATAGTGTTTCTTTCTGTTCTCCAGAAGGGTCGATGGTTTCTAGGTTTTTTTTGGAGAACTAAGGTAGAACCTGAGTTAGACCAAACATCCAACAAATGGTTTTGTTTCTGGTTGGAACTCAGAAGATTGGATTGGAGGGGATTTGATGAGAATTAAATTGAAGTGAATGCAATCATAGAAGGGGATGCGCAGACCATGCAATCCTACTAAGAAAGATATTGAAGGATTGTTAGAGACAAAAGAGATCAAGTTTAGACAGAAAGACAATAGAAGCTCCAAGTATAAAACAGGTCGGTATTTGTAGAGGTATGTGTTTACTGATATTCATGAGGCATTTTTCTATTATTTTCCATAGTTGTTGTAGGAATGGATAACGATATTGAAGGAAAATCATCCAACTAATAGGATAAGGCCAATAGAGTGGAATACTAAGAATATTGCACACATAAAGAGAGTCAATAATAAATTTATGCATGCAGTGGATTTTCATATCTATAACATTGTTACAGGATTTATTAAGAAGTTTGCAGTCCATACTCTGAAGTTATACACTACTGCAGATTGAGATTTTTTTAACAAACCAAGAGGAAGGTACATTAGATCACTTTACACATCGATCAAGATTCTATACCATGATAAAAGAGTGATGAAAATGGATTCAGACAACTAAATCACTATGGACTCATGGGGGAACTGGGGGAATAACTAAGGAAGATATGAGATATGGAGAGGGAATTGGAGAGAGGCCAAAAGAAGGAAGCAATGGACCCTATCATGATGGATGAGTAACATACCAAGGAAATAATGGGAAGAGAAGGAGTGACATGTAGAGGAAGACCCTACCAGTATAAGATCAATACGAAAAAGAGGTAACTAGTCGAGCGAGAGGGCTTGGACAGTGATGAGGAAGAGGTAGAGGATATACATGCGATGGGGTAGATTGAGGAAATCATGATCACCACATATGAGAGGAAAAATAGAGGTCAAGGGTTTGGTGTAGAAGAAGGCTCTCCATTATAGATAAGAATTAGTGCGGAACCCACAACCCCATGTGTGACTAACACATCTAAAGAATAAGAACCATTTAGAAAACAAACAATTAGTGGCAGAAGGATTTTAATAGGATGAGGATCTAGTGGAAGTTCAAGTGGAGGTACAAATTCATATAACAATAGTCAATTATCTACACCGCACAGAGGTTGTAGTACAACAAGCATTGCAATGGCAAGAGAAGATCCAACTATTCGGTTACCAGAGTTCCATGGAGAAGATTCAAAGGACCGATAGAATCATTTGTCTATTTGTGAGAAGATTTGGGAAAAGAAGAAGATCACAGATGAGGATACAAAAGTAACGCAATTCGCAATCACATTCAGAGACTGTGCACTAGAATGGTATATAGGTCTCATAGTAAAAAGTCCACAAGGACCACCTAAAACCGTCGCATATGTGAAGAAGGAATTAATCAATGAATTTTAGTGACCAAGTTCATAGGATCAGTTCATGAATGAGATGATAGAGATCAAATAGAATCCAGGCGAGTTAGTTTGGGAGGTTGATCAGAATTTCAAGAGATTGAAAGGTAAGTTGAAGTATCCTATAATAGATATGCAACATAGACACTTATTTGTTAATTAATTATTAGCACATATGAAATATCCATTGAGGCAAAAAAAGTTGCAAACTCAGGTTGAGGCTTTGAAAGAAACCTTGCAATTGGAGGAAAACCAATATAAACATACATATCCAACTATAGAAGAGATGAGATCATATCTGAATAATATGGCATTTTAGTTGAATCAAAACAAAGGTAAGGAGAAGAGGGAAGTTGTGTGGTGTACCTTGTGCAGAACAAAAGGACATCATAAGTAAGAATTCCCTACATTTTCTCAATACTTCGGAGAAGGAATGACAAATCCTTTACCCATAGGAGGTCCATGGTGTGAAATATGTAGAACACATGGACATGATTCTTATCATTGTCCCATGATGCAAATGTATCAAACAATACCCAAGGGCACATTCTTTAATTTCTGCAAGTCTGTAGGACATGAGAACAAGGATTGTAGAACCTTGTAAACAATGAAGGAAAGGACTTTGTATACCTATAGGGTGCAGGATGAACTAATGAGAGGACAACATGTGCAATAGTTTACAATGCAACTGAAGTATAATAATGCACATTCATTTGTAGTGCAACCGATGTATAATAACACACATTAGTTTGCAACACCACCACATTATAATAATGCACAACCACAATATAATCAAGAAGCATAGTATAATACACCACACACAGATAATCAAGGTAACAGAGGAGGCTTTAGAGGAGGAGGTCATGGAGGAAGAGGATTTGGAGGAGGTAAAGGACCAACAACATGTCAAAATTCTTAGAAACCTGGACATTATGCAAGGGATTGTCCACAACCACTAGCGACATGCATGTATTGTCGCGCAAAAGATCATGATATAGAATAATGTCCAAAATTGTTGACAAAGATACATGAAAAGAGGAATCAGAACAATCATAATTTTCAATGGATTGTTGTGGAAACCAAAGAAGAACATGGGAAGAAGATCAATATAGTTACTATAGGTGGATCCAAGACATGAGCAAATTCAACAAAGCAAAATCAAGACCAACACCAGTGGGTCAAAAAGAATACACCACCTCAACAACAATTTGATGCATGCAAAGAAAAGGAGACATTCAAGGAGGATAGACGAGAGATTTTGAAGGAGAATGTTTCTTCTACTTTAGGTACAAAGACAAGAGATTATGTAACAGTATATGACATGCCTCATATATTTGATCATACTAGAATATATCAGACTTCATAACAAGTAAGTAATCTTAGAAACTTTTCAAGGTCTTGTATGAATTTGTTGAATGATAAAACCTCTCTACAAGTATTACAGATTCTGATAGAAAAGTGCAATTATGGAGAAGAGATGAAATTAGAACAAAATACAATCACTTAGGTTTGTAAGAAGAGAATAACAAGTAGGGAGCTCATATTGAATGCAGATATTATAGATTTTAATATGGGTGATATCATATTAGACTTAGGGTCGAAAGACGTGGGAATCCATGGGGGAACCTACATTGGGATATTCACCTATTTAGTTGAATCTAGAAAATAAACATAGAGTGGTACCAATTGGTAGATTGAAAGTCATACCATTGAATTTAGATGGTGTGTGCATTATGGTGGGCTTTGAAGTGATTGATATAGTAGAAAACACTACACCATATCCAACATTGTTGGGATTGGATTGGGAATTTAATAATCAGGCTATCATCAACTTCAAGACTAGGAAAATGATCTTTGAATCAAGAGAATAAAGAGTCATTTTGTCATTAGATCCTTAAGAAGGAGGAAGATATGTTGAAACTGCAACATAAAAGTTTAGCACAGAAGACATAAAACAATTGTATAAAACTACCACGTTAGAGGAAGATTATGTTAACCCAACAATAGATGGAATTCTTAGTTGGAGAAGTATTAGTTCATGTGCTTTAGAATCTGACACATGACTAGAGAATTGGAAGCAATGATTACATGATTTATCCACCAGAATATGTGCAAGAATGACACACGCACTAAAATGTGTTGGTACAGGGGTAAGAGAACCTCCTACTTTTTATGGTCAGAATGATTTAGAATAAATTTTAACAAAGTTTGAGTTAGAAGTTTTTGAAATTCATAGGTGATCAGTTTTGGATATTGTTTTCAAAGATACACCTACATGTTGGTGTGGTACTCATAAAGAGAAGATTCATAATTGGTATCAATGCAAAAGATTATCGGGCATCAGATTTGGCGCAGAATAGGAGAATAAATATATGTAGAAGTGTGATGGGATTAGAAAACCGAAAGAGCATATATATAGATTCATAATTCAATGGATATTAGTAGCACTAGAGGAGTGGCCACATCACTTTATTCATACATTGAAAGAAGTCCCAAGGAATTGGTATACAGAATTGGAACTTCACAGAGAAACTGTAAACTGGGAAGAGTTGCAGCAGAATTTTGTGATCGCCTTTCCATTTGAACATGAAAATATAGAGATGGATACAACACTCAAGTTGGTGAAAGGGAGGATATTTGAAGAACCTGAAGTTTAAATTGTCACAATTTATCAAAATCATAATAGACAAACAGTCAGACAATTTTTACACTGTTACAATGTCGCAGAAGATGATCTAGCAGAAGAAAACCTGTGTGATATTAATATTACAAAAGTTGAAGGGGAAAGAGAAGTAGAAGGTCCAAAGTTATATTCAAGATATTTGACTACATCATTGAAGATAAAGAAGGTATATATTGGAATAGAAGAAAATACAAAGATTGCAGGTATTGGTGACTATTGGGACAACCAGATAGTGGAAATATTAACAAACCTACTGCGCGAGTATAATGATTTATTTCCAATGATATTTTCATAGATAAAAGGGGTAGCAAGAGAACTAGGAGAAATGAAAATCCATTTGAATCCATATGCCATACCAATAAGACAAATACCTTATACATTGAATCTAGTGTATAAGTAAAAAGTGAAGGTAGAGATTGATAAAATGTTAGAGGCTGGTGTAATAGAACCTGTGGAAGAATTTGAGTTGATTAGACCTATGGTAGTTTAGAAAAATAAGAAAGGGAGAATAAGGATCTATATAGACTTGAGGAAGTTAAATGATGTTTTTCTGCATGATCCATTCCCTACTCCATTTACAGATGAAGTATTGGAGAATGTAGGAGGTCAAGAAGAATATTCATTTACCAATAGATTTTTAGGATATCACCAGATCAGAATACCACCAGAGGATCGACATAAAACTACATTTTCTATAGAATGGGGGTCATATCAATACACAATGATGCCTTTTGGGTTGAAGAATTCCCCTATTATTTTCTCAAGGGTAGTGGTAGCTACATTTAAGGATTTTATTAATAATTTTTTGGAAGTTTATTTGGATGATTGGACAGTATTTAGCTGATTGAAAGATCATTTTGAAGTGTTAAGATTGATCTTAGACAAGTGTATACCATGCCAAATCTATTTGAACATTACAAAATGCATATTTAAAGCACCATTTAGAATTTTTCTAGGGCATGTGGTATGTAAACAAGGTCTACTAGTTGATCCTGCGAATATTGTTGTCATTGTTAATTTACCACCATTGAAGTCAGTGCACCAGTTAAAAACTACACTTGGTCATACAGGATACTACAAGAATTTCATAAGGGGATATGCACATATTACTACATCCATGGAGAAATTGTTGAATAAGGACATTAAGTATCAGTAGAAATATGAGTTCCAATAGAGTTTGAACATCTTGAAGCATAAAATGGTGACAAAACCAATTCTAGTGCTTCTAGATTGGTCAAAGGAGTTCCATGTTCATGTAGATGCATCTGCAATAGCACTTGGAGCAGTATTAACACAACTAGGAGAAGGTGATATAGATCACCCAATAACATTTGCAAGCAGGATGCTTTCAAATTCATAACAGAATTACAATACAACATAAAGAGAAGGTTTGACTATGGTGTATGCATTGTAGAAGTTTAGACATTATTTGTTAGGCAAACATTTTAAGATGTTTACAAATCATTATTCCCTTAGATACATGGTCAATAATCCAGTGTTGGGGGGAAGAATATGTAGATGGTTGTTGTTATTTTAGGAGTTTGACTTTGAAGTAGTTGTGAAGCCTGGAAGACTAAATTTAGAGTCAGATCAAACTATCTAGGATAACTAATAGAGAAGAACCAAACAACTTGTAGGACAATTTCCCTGATGCACAACTCTTTTCAGTACATATTGTTGATGAATATTTTGATGACATTATTTAATTTTTGAGTAAAGGATTTGCCCCAAAGGAATATAATACCGTGCAAAAGAAGAATTTGGTGGTCATAGATGCATATTAACCACTTATTGTAGGTCACTTATATAAAATAGGTGCAAATAACATTTTAAGGAGATGTGTAATGGAGCAATAACGTCCTATCAGTTTAGCAGAAGCACATGAAGGAATAGTTGGAGGACACTATGTAGGGAAGGCTACTGCATAGAATATATTGCGCACAGGACTATGTTGGCCAATAGTTTCAAAAGATGAAAAGGAATATTGTCATAATTGTAATGTCTTCCATAGGGTATGAAATCCATCCACGAGGGATGAGATGCCACTATGACCTCAGCTGAATCTTAAAGTGTTTGATAAGTGGGCAATAGATTTTGTGGGACCAATCAATCCACCATCTCGGAGATAAAGAGAAATGTATATCATTACAATGACAAAATATTTAACTAGATGGGCTGAAGAAACAACAGTAAAATATTGCAGTGCACTTCTTGTTTGAACAAGTGATTACAAGGTTTGGATGCCCTAGAATTATGATGAGTGATCAGGGGACTTGTTTTATCAATAGTAGAATCCAGGCAATGACTAAACAATTTGAGACACATCATCATAAGATAACTCCATACCATCCTCAAGCTAATGGAACAATGGAAGCATTTAACAAGATATTGGAGAATGCCTTAACTAAGACTTGCAATGTGAATAGGGATGATTGGGATTTGAAGATACCAACAATATTGTGGGCCTATAAAACTACATGCAAGAAGATTACATGGAAGACACCTTTCAAATTGGTGTATGGACAGGAAGTAGTAGTCCCTTTGGAGTATTTGATACCTACATTCCACATTGCAGACATTACAAACATGACAAAAAGAGGAAAAAATCAAGAAATATTGGCACGACTCATAGAATTAGAAGAAGACAAGATTGTAGTTGGTTTCCATCAATAATTATAGAAAGAAACAGATAAATCTTGGCATGATAGACATGTTAAGAAGAATAACTTCAAGGAAGGAGATCTGGTTCTCCTCTATGACAAAAAATACTTGGAGCACCCAGGGAAGTTCATGATGCAATTTCTAAGTCCATATGAGATAAAGTCTATCACAGATGGTGGTGTCGTGTAGCTATAGAACTTAGCAGGCAAGGAGATTCAAGGATTGGTGAATGACATTCGACTGAAACTATATAGGGACATTCAACCCAATAATCCTCATTAGTTGCAGTGAAGAAAATTATAGTTATACATAGTGTATATAGTAGGAGTTAAAAGAGGAAAAAGAAAAGAAAAAATGGAAAAAGAGGAAAAAGAAAGAAAAAAGTGGAAAAAGAAGAAAAACAAAAAAATTGTAGTAGATAGATAAGCGGTATATAGGCAATTGTATAATACAACGTGCAATAGATAGTAAGTGGTGTGAAAGAACAAGAATATATTGTGTGTCACGAAAAGATGAATAGACAGAAAATGCAGCACGACGGGATGGAGAGCAACCGAAAAAAGGAAAAAGGTGATGAGAGGAAACTTACAAGCACGACAAAGAATTTATGATAGGAACTATAAAAAGAAGAAACGTGAACAAGAAGGCTCATTATGACTTGAAGAAAACAAGATCTAAGGAGTGAAGACTTGGTGTGAACATGTGTTGTCAAGGTTCTTTTGAGAAGCATTCAATAGGGATTTAGAGCAATGTTTGAATCATTTAGAAGAATGGCACCACCGAAGATCATAAATCCCAGCAAAACTACAAGGAAGAAACATAATGCCACAAGATATCCACAGGAGCAAGATGAAAAAGTAAAAAATCCGATCCTTCTAGAGGGAGTTTTCGATGTGTATGTGATCCCATCACCTGTCATTGAACCAACTAGTCCAACCATTGTGAAAGAACAAGAACCAGTGATTGAGAAAATGGATGTTGATCTGAGGGACGAAGAATAAAACCCTACACAATAGCTTGGGTTAGGAGCACTGCATCAATTGAATGGGGAAGATGATGAGCATACAAAATCAGATGAACCTAGTGCATAGGCCAAAGAAGCACAAAACCATGTTAGAGAAACAATGTAGTAGATGGAGGAAGTACTAGTGGAGGATGTCACAGGTCAACAAAATTATGACGTAGAAGAAGAAGAAGATGTGCACCAAGAAGAAGGTATGTCGACAGAGACATCAAAAATAAATAGAAAAAAATCCAGTACAGAGATCATTGTGCAAATAGACAAAAGTTACAAGGGCATTATTGTGCATACCTGAGGGAGTCATGATCCTTCCTGACTTATTAGGATGTGTGGAGAAACTAAAGTATTCCGATCATGATGTAACATATAGGGACAAGTTTCCTTAATTTGCACCACAATTTTATATAGAGAGAAAAGGAACAATTTCGTCAGAAGTTCCAATATTAGAGCCAAAACAATGTATTACAGGGTTGTACAACACAGGGATAATGAACTTGTTAGAAATCCCTCATTTTGGATGGGGTAAATATGTAAACAACTACGTCAAACAATTGTTGGCATTGGTGCATGGGGGTATTCTATGGATGGACAGGTTGATCTCAATAGATGTATATATGATTGCATAAATTACATGTATGCCAATAGATGGAGAGAAGCCAACACAATAATTGAATGATAAGAAAAAGAAGAAATTAATGGTATAGGAGATGAATAAGACATATGGTATAGAGAGAGGGTCCTGGGGAATCATAATCAATAGAATCAGTGAACCTGCGACGATATTTGCAACAAATTTCATGGATTGCAAACTGTTAAGTAAATGTCACAAGGGAGAAGCACCTGTAGGAGTTATAGTAGCAGTCGTGCAATGCACGAAGGGTACTCTACTCAACTGGAGCCCATACTTACTGAAATTATTTTTGAATGACTACAAGGATGCACAAGATCTTGGAACATAGTTCCACTATGCATGGATTATAATACTAATAGCTTTGGAGGGTTGGGGAGAACCCAAATACATCATCTTTTACTGAAGTCCAGGAAAGTGTCACACAACAATTTATATGAAATTAAGGCACACATTAGACTCAAAACAAAGGAAGCAAAATTCCAGTATATTTTCCATGTATTTTAATGAGATTAAGGAAACGATAACCAATACCTAGAGGATACTATCATAAGTGGTGGAAGAGCATCAAGGAGTATCAAATTTCAAGGCTTCTAGACACAATATGTGGATCCAGGCCAAGAGGGATCTCGACAATAATTGATTGTAGATGAGGTATTGTGTGAAAGTAGAAGAGGTACAATGGGCCATGAAATATTGGCCTGAAGAATGGAAATTACCAGTAGTTTCAAAGAAGGGATCAAAAGTTAAGAAAGAGGTAGAGGCTCGCACATCGAAGAAGAGAAATAGTCTAGCATAAAATATGATTAGGGCTACAGAGTGCACCAAGGATACTAGAGGGAGAAAAACAGTAAGAGAACCTTGACAAAATAACATTCCAAATCCCTCGGAGAAGGAGAAGGACCATGCAGAAGTAACAAATGGAGGAAAATAAAATACTAATCGGTGAACAGAAAAGGATGTTAATTTTTCTACATGGGAGGAACTAGGAGGTGGAGATGTCCTGGACATAGAGCTACCAACTACTTCAGCATAGACTGAGAATCTTCCAATGAAGAGGATAGTCTTATAGATAGAAGGTTAGAGAAATAATATGAAGGGGCAAAAGAGAATCCCTATGTAATATTCCATATATAAAAAAGTATGTAGAACATAAATAAATAGCTAGAAATGGCATATGAACAACAATATAACCATAACAACACCACAATAATGCCAAAATGATACTAGAATAACACCAGAAAGAGCACTTTGATTACTGAGAGAAATGTTCACTTTCCTCTTCGAGGGGGAAACCTCCAACAGAGTATATCTCTATTACAATAATATCTAAGACAAAATTGCTCATACCCCCAACTCCTATTTATACTAAATATGTCTTTCAAAATAACCTTTTAGAGGAAGATCCTTCTAGAAGCGAAATCTTCTATTAGGTCTTCTTACATTGGACTTATTCTTCCTTATTGTTAGGCCTTATTAATATTTACCTTTATTACATCAAAATATATTATTCTACCTATGTGAGGGGTTAGGTCCCTAACATATCCTCCCCCTTAAAAACATCCTTGTACTCGAGGCTTGAGATGGGGAAATTGTTGCAGAATGGTAGTTGGTTCCCAAGTGGCATATGATGGAGTTGTATCTTTCCACTGGACTAACACTGCCTTGATGGTTCGTTGACACAGAAAACGCTCACGTTGGTCCAAAACTACTTGTTGTTGTATCCAAAATGAGCCTTCTTAGTCCAACTCAGGAAGGTTGGTTTGAGTTTGGCACTTAGTTCCAATAACCTTGTTTAAGAAGGAAACATGAAAAACAGGATGGATCTTAAAATGACTGAGCAAATCTAGCTGATAGGCCACCTATCCCACATGCTTGAGAACAATATAAGGACCATAAAATTTGGGAGCCAGTTTCTGACAATGGTCAGCCTTGAGGGAATTTTTCTTGTAAGGTCGCAGTCGAAGAAAAACCTAATCCCCTTTTGCAAATTGACATTCAGAGAGAACTTGATCTTCTTGTTTCTTCATTTGATTCTAGGCCATGACCAAATTATTTTTTAGGGTACAGAGAATAGCCTCTCGAACTGTAAGAGTTTGGTCAACTGCATGGACCTTAGAGACACCTGGAAAATATGAGAGGACTAAAGGTGGATTTTTTCCATATACTGCTTCAAAAGGAGTCACGCAAGTAGTTGTATGGTATGAAGTGTTGTGCCACCATTTAGATAGTGGTAACCATTGAGCCCATTGATTTTTTCTTTTTGATGCAAAACACCTCAAATATGTTTCCAAACACTTGTTGACAATTTCAGCTTGACCATCAGTCTGGGGATGATAAGTTGTGATGAGATGCAATTGCGTGCCTTGTAGCTTGAATAATTCTTGCCAAAAATTGCTGGTGAATGTTGTGTCATGATCATAAACAATAGAATGTGGCATGCCATGAATCTGGAAGACATGATCCTTAAAAATTTGAGCCACAATGGATGTTGTAAATGGGTGTTGAAGAACACATAAATGAGCATACTTGGAAAGACAATAAAATACCACCATTATGACTGATTTATTTTCCGATTTAGGTAAGCCTACAATAAAATCCATAAATATATCCCGCCAAATAGCAGGTGGAATAAGAAGTGGTTGTAGTGTGCTAAGAGATTTGACTATTTCTCCCTTGTTGCATTGACACACATCACATTCAGCCACAAAATTATGAACATCCTATTTCATACCATCCCAAAAAAAAGAATGTTTGACTGAGTCATAGGTTTTGGTAAACCCAGAGTGCCTAGATGTGGGTGTAGAATGAAGCTCAAAAAGTACCGTGGATTTAAGTTTTGACGGTTTACTTAAATACAAACAACCTTTGTATCAAAGCCCATCATTGAGCCAAGAGTACCCTGGGAAACTGGAGAATTGGACTGCAATTGTTGTATCAGATGCGAACTTTTGGGATCGTGTAGCCATTCCTGGCGAACAACTTGGAGCCAATCTGGTACAATGAAGAAGAGAGAAAAAAGGGACCCTTCATCTTCATATTTTCTAGAAAGTGCATCAGCAACCACATTGTCTTTTCCTTTATTGTAAATTATCTCATAATCATATCCTAAGAGCTTAGTCACCCATTTTTGTTTCTCTATGGAGGAAAGGCATTGTTCCATAAAATACTTGAGGCTTTAATGATCTGTCTTAATTTGGAAGCATTTCCCCAAGAGATAAGGGCACCAAAGATCCACATCATGCAGAATAGCCAACATTTCCTTTTCATAGATTGATTGGCCCAAATTCCATTCGGAAAGTTGTTTGTTGGTAAAGGCCAGAGGCTGACCCTCTTTCATAAGGATAGTGCTAATTCCTTTCCCAAAAGCATCACATTCCAGGACAAAGGTCTTTGTGAAATCGGGAAGGGCCAGGACTAGAGTGCTGCACATGGCCATCTTCAAGGTTTGAAAATCCTAAGCAACTACTGGATTCCAAGTGAAATAATTCTTTTTAAGGAGTGTAGTGAAAGGTGTCACAATATTTCCACAGTTCTTAACAAACCTGCGATAATAACATGTTAAACCCATAAATCCGTGCAAGCTTTTGAGATTCTTTGGGTGAGGCCATTCTTGCATAGATTGAAACTTTTTAGGATCCACCCTGATTTCGAACTTGCCAACAATATGACCAAAGTACTCAACTTTCGAGGCACCAAAATTACATTTAGATTGTTTTAGAAAAAGTTGGTGCTGAGAGAGTAGATGGAGAACTCGATCCAAAAGATGGGTTGTCCAAGTTTTACTATAGATGAGGATATCATCAAACAAAACTAAGACAAAATGACAAATAAAAGGATAGAAGACATGATTCATGAGGCTTTGGAAAGTGGAGGGAGCATTACACAATCCAAAGGGAATGACCAAAAACTCATAGTGGCCCTCATGAGTTCTAAATGAAGTCTTCATAATTTTTGCCTCTTTCATATGGATCTGGTGGTAGCCTGAACGAAGATCAAGTTTAGTAAAGAACTCGATGCAACTCAATTCATCCAAGAGGTAATCAATCGCAATAATGGGAAATTTGTCTTTAATGGTGAGTTTGTTGAGGGTGTGGAAGCCAGGAAACATGCACCAAGAACCCTCTTTATTAAGGAACATGACCACAAGAGAAGAGTATGGGATCATACTAGGGAGGATAACACCTACGTTGACCAATTCTTCAAAATTTTTCTCAATTTCATTTTTTTGGGAAAAGGGATGACGATAGGGACGAAGATTGGGAGGAAGGCTTCCTGGGATAAGGGGAATGGAATGATCATGAACACCATGGGAAGGAGGGAGTCCCTAGAGAGTGGAAAAAACAACTTGATGTTTAGAGAGGATGGATTGGAGGTCCTCCGACACAGAGGGTGTCTTAGTTGCTTGTATGGCATGGAGTTGGGAAATAAGGCCAAAATGACCTTTTTTGAGCATCTTTTCCATGCGATGGGAACTAATGTTATCCGAGGAACCGATGATGAGGCCTTGGAACTTATATTGTTGGCCCTCCTAGTTGAATTGCATGGTTAATTCCTTAAAATCCATGTGAGTGGGACCCAAAGTCCTTAGCCATTATTCACCCAACACAATGTCACAACCGCCTATGTCAATAGAAAACATATGATATTTCAGGTGGTATTCACCAATTTGATGATGCACATTTTCACAACGCCCTCCACATTTCATGGACCCTCCATTGGAAATCATGATTTGAAAATTATTGGTTGCATGGATATACCAATTACTTTCTTGGGAAATGCCACGATGAATAAAATTATGGGTCTTTCCACTATCAACAAGAATGATGACCTTCCTATGCTTGATGGAACCAATTAGCTTGAGGGTTTGGGGAGAAGAGAAGCTAGTGAGATCATTTAGGGAAATGACCAGTTCTACTTTGGGAGGGTCTGAGGGAGGGGTTATGTCATTGGGTTCAAGTGACACAGGCATAAAAGGAGCCTCAACATCCTCTTCTAAAACATCCTTAAGGATGGCCATAAAAATATTTTGTTCCTTACACTTGTGTCTTGGAAAATATTTTTCATCACAATTATAACAAAGGAACTTAAATTGTCGTTCAACCATTTTGGCCCTGGTCAATTTATGGATCTTTAGTGGAGTTGAAGGAGGAGTGGGAGTTACTTGTTTAGTGTGAGGAATAAAGGAGGGTTTTTAGTTTTGAGAAGAGACAACTCATTGTGCTTCCTTAGCTCTTTTAGTAGTATCCACCCAACTTTGAGGTCGATCCATGAGGACATGGGCATGAATATCATCCTTGAGGCCACTGATAAAAAATTCTCATAAAAAAGAATCACACATGTCCTCTGTATGAAAATCTAGTCGCTCAAAAGAAGCTATAAAGTCTTCCACTGTGCCAGATTATTAATTATTTATTTTTAAATTTTTATTTAGCTCTGCAAATAGGGTTTATAGATATCCGACCTGGTCATCTTATATTGTCCTGCATCTATACTATTAATGGATTAAGATCAACAAGCTTTCAAATTGATGATTATTCCTGATGATGAATCCCAATTTGGATTCGAAACGTCGATGACAAAATGACACCAACTGTGGATTCTCCATCAAATAACTTCGAAACCCCTCACCACAAAAATATGAAAACAATTGTTTCAACTTTTTCAAATGACCTAAATGGTTGGTGTTAGTGTCAAAGCGTTCACAAATCTCTTCCACAAAGTGTGTCCAAGCCACATACCCTTGGCAAGTATTTTTTCTCCATTGCCAACGTTCTTGATCTAGATGGAGAACACCATACCAGAGTTTGGCCAACTCATCTGTAATGCCATACAAAGAGAAATAATGTTCCATTTGAGTTACCCAGCCTATGGGATCCGATCCATGAAATTTGGTCACATCCACACACGGAAGGCATAGGTCACGTTGAAAGTGATGGGGCCGACAATTATGGGAATGAGAGGATGTTTCACCTTAAGTATGCAAAGATGGGTCAGATAAGGGAAGATATGTAGGGATATGCAGCTTGGTGCATATCATCATAGTGACAAATTTAATATGGGTAGTAATTTTGTGTTTGAGGTCTTGCTTGAGTTCCTTGATTGAGGTGATGATGGATGAATGCATGTTTTTATTGATGGTAGCAATATTGGTACTCAATTGTCTCACTTCTTGTTGGGTTTCTATGAAATTAGAGTGTAAGGTATTGAAGCGAGCTTCCAAGTCTTAGCTATGGGTATGGGCCATGATGACGAGGGAACATGAAAAGGGGTGGGTGGGACCACACAGAAAATGGGTTATGGGGAAGTGTATCACAATGATCAAGGCGACGAGTTGAATCCAATGGGGTAAATCCCAAATAAGGGTGTTGGAAGGGGGTCAGGTCCAGGAGGAAAAACAAATTGCTAAAAAAATATAGGTATGACTATGATAAGGGAAAAGAGAGAAATCCAATGGAATAGGTCTTAAATAATGGTGCCAACACGATGTTATAACCCTAATTTACACCAGACATGCTTACCTGGCATCGGGCCATCTCATATTCCTTCTTCGCCAAAACACTATTGAACAACTCTTCTTAAAAACCCCTTTTACAAAGGCCCATCCTCCCTGCTCCATTACTGCATGCGTGTACATGCTAGTTGACCTAAGACAACCTGCGTGTACCTAAAAAATCATGAAAAAAGGAAAGTTGTTGATGGAACACACAGCTTTGGGTAAGTTAACTAAACCTTTTAGCCATGCATGGCCAGTCACTCGACCAAATACCTAGCTTCTTCTAGCCTATAAAAGAAGGGTTAGGGGTCCCATTTGAAAGGAGGAGAATCATAGTAAAGAAACTATACCCAATTAAGCATTCCCTTTTTCCCAACCTTTATCCATCCTTGTGCAAAGAGAAGTATAGAGCAAAGCAGTTGGAAGACAGTGGAAGAAGAGCCCAGGACTAGGATCGAGGAGTAGTAGCAGACTTTATCATTGTAAGGTATCATTGTGAAGTTAATAAAAGAATTGCTTTTCCCGTCCCGCCATATGAGATTGTCATTATTGGAATAATGATTGTATGATNGGATCGAGGAGTAGTAGCAGACTTTATCATTGTAAGGTATCATTGTGAAGTTAATAAAAGAATTGCTTTTCCCATCCCGCCATATGAGATTGTCATTATTGGAATAATGATTGTATGATTGGTTAAATCTCTAACCCGTTAGTTCATAGATCAAATGCATGTGGAGTTCTTTGTTTGTCTTTAGTGAATGCAGGTCAGCATTGGGAGGAGAGTTGCAGTCAAAGAATGACCAAGCACAAAAAGGGATCGACATCAAACATGAAAAATATGGTACGTCAACTTAATCTCATGAGCCTTGTATTTACATATGAGTAATGGGATGATGGTAAAAAGTAATAATCTTTAGGTCATTTATGCATGCATGATAAAAACCTTAGTGCTAGTCCATAGGAGGGATTTCCTACCCACAACAGAATTAGTGACCATACTAGGGATCTCTAGGGTTTCTGGGAATGTTTTTTCTTGGGTATTTTTAAGAACTGGTTTCATTTCTTGTTTTTAAAGTTTCTGCAAAATTCTGAGCCAACAGAGATACTGGTCTTCCATACCAGTTATCTCTATTTCTTTGCTTGACTGCATTTTTTTTTCTCGAGACCCACAGAGGTACATGCGGTCTATATAAGGTCTGCACGCATTTACCCGCGCCCTACCTTCCCACAGCCCGCATGTACATGCTATCTAAGGAAGTGTCAGTTGCGTGTATGATTCCAAAAAATTTCTTTTAGAGAGGAAGACATCCTCTCCCCTATCAGAAACAATCCTTCTCAGGGGTTTTCTGGAACTTTTTCTAGTCTTGGTTGTTTGCAGTCTATAGCTTAGGTTTCACCTCAGATTGGTTTGTTTTATGAAGGTTTCCTTGAATGGTTTTTTTTTTTTTCTATTAAAGTAAGTGTTTGAGTCTTCAAGAGATCCTGGCTCTCAGTACTAGTAGTCTCTTCCTGGGTTGGATTGATTGGCCTTTCATTTGTCTTAGAGTTTCATAGATACACACGACCTGTATAAGGCCAACATGCGTGTACACATGCTCTGACTTTACACAGCTCACGTGCACACGCTTGCTGTTGAATTGTCAGCAGAGTACCTGTGGAGAAAATGTTTGTTTAAAGTGAGGCAGTCATCCTTTCCTTTGACAAGAGTTATACCTCTCAGGTTTTTGAGTCTCTTTCATAGAAGTCAGTAACTTAGGTTTGATCACAACAATAGCTTTCTTTTTCATTAAGAAGTTTTTCCTCAAAATTTTCTTTTTATAGGGTTTTTAGACAAGTGTGAGAGTCCAGTTTTAATTTGCTTGTGTGTTATTTTTAAAGTGAATCTGTGTGATCGACGCTTAGGCTAGAAGTTTTCTTGGTTTTTACTTGTTGATATTTTTCCTTTTTTCTTTGTGAGCATTCGAATAAAAAAAAATCTTTTATTTATTTGTTTGGTTAAATAGTGTTGGTTTGCATTAGTAACCAGGGAAAAGTCTTTGCTTTCATAAGTTCTTGATGGTTTACTTAGATCATAAGTATCTCGTAGTCGAGTGAAATCCTGCTTTGAGTTTGCTGTTTAAAGATCTTAGAAAATTTTTAGTTTGAAAAGTTGTTTAAAGATTTGAGTCAAGAAGAAGTTATTTTGTTTCCAACTTTCTGTTTATTTTTCTTTCGTCTTTCAAACATCACTAGTTTCACTTTCGTAACCTGTGACTTAAGACAAGCCATAAAAATTAATGCTAAATCTAAAATTCATTAGACTTTTTATGTTTGTAGGGTCAACCAACTATTCTAGGGTTAGGGCTTTGAATTAGGTTGGAGAGGAAACTCTTCAAGGCCATTAAACCAAACATTGGAGTCTAAGTTAGAGAGTGTCAAAGTTCAGTATCGTGAAAGTTATATGGGACCCCCCTCTAACAAAGGGGCTAAAAACGAGGTCACATGTGGAAATATAGCCAAGATAACCCCTCCAAAGCTGGACCAATCATAGTGGAGAACACATATAGAGGGCTTGTCTTGGGATTTCGTCGATTGCATTTGCCACAGAGCTTCATGGGTCTCAAATCCATTCGAGGTCCTCAGTTGTCTTCCAGACCAATTTCCTTGGATACATTTGACATGTTTCAGGCTCGATGCCCTACTCATTATGGTCTACTCGACTTTCGACTATACCTACCTGGTGACTGTTCGTGCGCTGCCAACCTGTTGACGGGCGAAATTAACCGCTCGTCAACTGGAGGAGTGAATCCGGTCCAGGGTTGTCTATTTAACCCAAGCCGTTTGGATTAATCCACTCCGACGGGTTTAGCGGATCCGTTAGCCAATCTAAGTCCTAATAAAGTGAAAAAACAAAACTAAAGAAACTAACTAAATGACAAACAGTTGTTGAAAACTATATTCAAATCTAAAATATATTCACAGTTTACTAACTAATATTTATAGAATAGTAGTTATACTTATTAAATGTATAGTATATCGATATATTTATATCTCTACAGTATTCACAAAAGGCAAATTTTGATCGAAATCTACGAAAATCATATATGAATTGATAGCGAAGATATTGTTCGGTATTTTTGATTTTTTTATAACTTTTATAAACAAGAAATGAAATGACAGCTATCTAGTTGAGAAATAAAAATAACAATCTATACAGTATATCTAAACTACAGGAAATTCTTATATTAATTAAACTAATAGAATGCTACTAGCAAACTAACCTATAATCGCATATCCTATGTGTCATGTGCATAGCATCTACGTTTGTTGTTTGATGAGGCCAACCCACACCAGATTTTCCCAATGCTACTCGTAAACGCGAAGCAGTAACGCTTTGAATGCTAATGAAAGAACAAGTAAGATATGTAGCAACAACAATTTATAATATGACAAATGATCATATTAAGATAAATCTGACTATGAAAATTTGCATATAACTGCTCATTGAATAAAGAAGATCAACCTTCTATTCATCACATGTGAACAGATTAATTGTTGTATATAAAATGAGAGACATAAAACATGGACACTATATAAATCTCATCACATCAACCTGTAACAAATCATGATATCTAAAGTAGTCAAAATTTGATTACAAATCGAATTGAGAAAAACTTGAACAAAAATATGATATATTGAAGCTAAAGCTGTGCAAATATCCACTTTCATTCAAGTCTGTGAATCACAAATCCATAGTTTCTACTCCCAGGCAGCGATGGAGCTTAGTTTACAAAACAATACATTTATAAAGGCCACAGGATCAAAACATTTTCTGTGGAAATCATCAAATTTGTTCCAAAAATTGTGGGGAATACAATCTCCTAAATTCCCATTGTTATCCAAAACTAATAGCCTAATCTAAAACCATGTAAAGAAATAGCATTTTCAGAGATGCCACTAGAGATCCAATCTCCTATAGAAATCGTATGTACTTGTAAACACACAATAATACATGATTTCAGATTGCATTTTAGTTGTAAAATCAAAGAATTCAAATTTTAGTAACTAGCTACAGAATCTCACGATTCTGTAGCTAGTTATTATTATAAACATAATTGTGTTTTATCAAATCAATCAAAATAGAAATAGATGAAATTTGAGCAAACAAATCTTGTATTCTAATTCAAAACAAAAACAAGATCATCTTAAAATTACTTTTAAAATATCATACCTCAGATTCAAGGATTCGTTTTAATCAAGCTATTTTCGAATTCACAATGGCAGTGGCCACCTCCATGTTATTAAAGACAATAGAGCCTGTGGTCTTCTGTCTTTTATCATTAGCTTGAGCTACATTTTGCAATCTATCATTTTCCTTAGTTAGCACATTCACTCGGTCCTCCAAGGACTTGATCTGAGATTGGAGCAAAGGGACATCTCTATAATACCGGTCGAGCCACGACTGACATTCATTGCATTGTGGCCGAACAGGCTGTGTATTCATAGGTGAGGAACTTCTTATTTGACCTGTAGGTTCTCTGTCAAGTTTGATCCCAGGGAAGTTCGGGTTGTCTCTAAGACATGGTGGGCGGTTTGTCACATAGTCATAGGGCTTAACTGAGCAAAGTCCATGTGAATATGGATACTCTTCAGTTAGAAACCGCTCAGTTTCAGAATCAGAGTCTTCACTTAACAGAATTGGTTTTTGGTCTGTGTTTTCTTTAGGTTTATTATGGGCACATTGTGAAACCCTGCGCGTGGCCTTTTTACCCTTGTAATTGATATCACTGTTACCTTTACACTTTTTCTTTGCAGAATTTTTAACAGGCTTACCACCATATTTTGGATATGAATCAGGCAAGGTGTCAGGTTGGGTAGTGTTCGGGTAGGTCGAGGGTTCAACAGAGGGAAAGAGCGAAGGAGGGGGAATGACAGGCCTGACAAGGGTTTATATAACAATGGATTTGTCAACTTGTCCTATTTCAGGACTAGCAAAACCATTCCTTAACAGGAAAGCGTCCCAACAATCGTCATTTAACCTCAACTGATGAACCATAATAATTTTAATTAAACAGTGGTGGAACAGGCTGGAGTCGGCTTTCTCCTTTCTCCCTTTTGAAATGCTTAGCCATTTTGTATAAACTCCGAAGGAGAAAATATGGCATGTTTAAGGGAAGATCAATAAAACTCATGAGCAACCGCAAGTGGTATAAGAAAACCAAACCGTATCTACCCTCACAAGTAACGAACTGCTTGACAATAGCTAACAAATCGTGTCATCTAGATTTTAGAGATGTAACGGGCATACCTTTGTCGCAGCTGTTAATATTCCTTGAGGTAAACAAAAGTGACCAGGGGACTTCGTCAACCTTTGAGTTTTTAAACCATTTTTGTCCCACGGCTGGCAGACCAGTGGCTGAGATCATGAAATCTTCGTTTAACTCAAGCTAGACATCTCCAATTTTGGTTCTGAAACCATCGAACGTTAGTGCGAATTGTTGAGAAATTGCCAGGTTAAAACCCTCGAACTTCTCAACAAAGACCTGCCAACCATTTATCTCTAAGTCTTCTTGGGCATTATCAAACAACAACAAAGTTTGGACACCCTTGGGTTCAATTCTAACTATAGGAGCCATAGCTAATAGCACAAAATCAATAGGGTATTCGGCGATAGGGTTCAATAGGATAGAAACAAAACCATTTGCCTGGAGCTTCCCCACCATAATGCAGAGGCAACTCGAAATGCAAGGGAGGAGCATTAATGCTATGCGTGCAAGGATAGTGGTTTAAATCAAGGCCATGCAAGAACATCATATCGGGTTGTACTTGGAACGACGCCTTGGTGTAATGGTACATTCAAATCATAACAGTGCATATCCAAAAGAAATTCGATCAACATGTCAAATGAACCATTGCATACCCACAATTTGACCCAAAAATTGATATGTCAAATAAACCATTGCATCAAAGATTTTATAAATCAAAACCATATTAACAATAGTCAAATGCATAAATGTTTGGTGTTTCGATACATATGTAACCAGTGGTGTGTTTGAGGTCAAGGAGTTATAACCATGTAAACAAATAGGTTCATGATAAACCAAATGATCATTAATCCTTTGATGTAATCAACATGAATTCCAACTGTGGGTTTTCATGCTTGCAGTCATGAAAACAAAAATGAAAAGAAGGTACGCAAAAAGCAAAGGATAATGGTGTCATTTAATGAGAAAAGTTGCGACGAGTAATGAGGGTTTAAAAACCTTGTGTAGGAAGCTTGTAAAAAAGGATAGAGACTAATATGGCTGCCAACACAACCTAGTTGCCTATCTTTTTTAGAGACATACACAGGTGACTGCGGGGTATACCGCGGTACCTAGGACAGACATCGAGCCATGCTTTGTAGAGTATACCCGGAGGGTGCTTCCGTGTTCGAGTTGCACTTGCACTGGTAAGTTGCTCTAGTGTTGGTTGTTGTAACTATTCTTCCAAACTAGTTTAGTTTTTGCTTGTTTTATCTTAGAGGGACATTTTTAGTGTGTGTTGTTTTTGAAAGAATAGAAAGCCCTAATGTGTCTTTGATCTTCTCACACAGTGGAGGATCACGAGCTCTATCGATCACGAAGGCTTCTGGGCCTATCACCGGTTGCACTAGAGCCACCTCCTCCACCACTGAGGCAAAAGCTAGACCAACAAGGGTCTTTTGAAGTGACCAGGTCATAGGAAACTGCACCCGACCAACATTCGGAGGAAACGACCATTTTAGACCTTGGAGCGAAAGCCCTTGGTCCATCCAAAACTCCAACCACTGATCTTTTGGCACCCATCATCATACAAATTCACCCTTATGAGTGCCAGATAGTGTCGCATGCAGCAATGGAAACAAATGTTGCCACTTCTTCTGGGAATTCCTCAATTCCCACTATGGTTTTCACCACGGGGGATATTCCACCTCCTACCTTACTGTCACCGGTTCGAGCCACCATGGTCTTGGCCGCCTCTACCTCGAGTAGTCGTAATATCCCATATATGGTGGTGGCCACTCCCCCTTTCACACTGAGTGCAACAAGCCCTCCGTTCTCATACAGGATGCCTAGCTCAGGTACAAGTCATGTACTTTCCTACTCCACTTTATAGACTTTACAGACTTTTATTCTTCCACTTAGAAATGTGGAGGCCTCTCTTTATAGGCATTGTTTTGATAACATTGGTTCTTCAGAGTCAGTGTGTGAGCTTTTACGGTCTTGAACGATCTCGCAAAGGAAGAACCTGTGCATAAGAGCATAAGATATTCATGGCTAAAGTTCCCGATGATACCAACCAAGGAACCCCTTCACAAGGGGATTCTTGTGCTTTTCCTTTCTTCAAAAACGTGGGTGTCCATTTGATGGCCACTTTGTACATTCCTGGGTTGAATGTGGGATTACCGATTTGGTTGGGTACCATTCCAAATGTCCCAAATGCTCTTGATGCTTCTCAGTTAAGAACTTTATGTCATGGGAACCTTGTTGATGTTTCATCATCAGCAAAGTCCTCTCCTCCTCCTTTTCCCGCCTCTGGTGAAAGTACAGTTACTAGTAACCGAAAGTCTAAATGAAATAGAAAGAGGAAGAATAGGAAGAAGAAATCACCAACCTCTGTGAGTCATGTTGGAGATAGGTCGAAAACCTTTGCAAGTCATGTTGAATACCAACACCCAACCTCTGCAAGTTATGCTGGGGGAAATCACCCACCCTATGCAAGTCATGATGGGGGGAGAGTCCAATCACTTCTAGTCATACTGGTCATAGGTCTGTAGCCTCTGCGAGTCAAGTTATCAACCCATCACCAGCCTCTGCAAGTCATGCTGGAGATGTACAACCAGCCACTGCTAGTCATGTTGGGGACATCAATTCTATTGAGAAACCTATACAGATAGAATGTAAGCCTAATTTCCCTTGTAACCTTTGCAAGGGAGATCACCTTACTCATTTGTGCCCTGGCATTCCAGAGGTACAAAGATTGTAGTCCCTGTCTGCAAGCTCTTATGATTCTGAGTCTTCTTGGGTTTCCTCACAGTCTATTCAACCTTTGGTTGAGAAAGTGGTCATGTCGATATAGTCATCGGTTGATCCCACTCCTCTTTTGAGGGGTGAGGTTCCTTTAGACCTTGTATTCTCTCAGCCTATTCAGCCATTGGTTGAGAAAGTGGTCATGCTAATGCATTCATCGACTGATCCCACTCCTCTTTTGACAGGTGAGGTGCCTTTAGACCTTATAGTCTCTCAGCCTTTTCAACCATTGGTTGAGAAAATGGTCATGTCGATGCAGTCATTGGTTGATCCCATTCCTCTTTTGGGGGGTGAGGCGCCTTTAGACCATCTAGTCTCGTAGCCTATTCATCCATTGGTTGCAAAAGTGGTCATGTCGATGCAGTCATTGGATGATCCCACTCTTCTTTTGGGGAGTGATGTGTCTACCGACTATGTTTTAGCATTTTTGGTTCAATACTTCTAGAACAAGGGGGCATTCCGCTCATTCCAAGCACACCCCCTCCAATCCCTAGGATGGTTTCCTTTGATTGTACTGACCTTGTTGAACCTCGTCTTCCTTCCTCCACACCCTTTCAAATAAGGGTTGAAGTTAATTCAAAAAACATTTATCGATGTATTGTGGATGAAGGATCCTCTAAAAGTATTTTATCCTCCTCAGTTTGGAAAGTCTTGGGATCTCCCGAGATTTTGTCTTCTTCGCATGAACTTTTGGCTTTTGACAGACGTTCTAGTGAATATTTGAGGGTTCTTCCTCTGTTACCTATCTCGTTAGGTGGGAATATTGTCCTTGTTGATTTTACAGTGGTGCAAGGCTTGTTAGATTTCAATATGCTTCTCTGGCGTGATTATGTATATGCTATGAAGGTTGTGGTATATACACTCTTCTGAGTGATGCATTTCCCTCACAATGGAAGCATTGTCACTATTGGCAAGCTAGCATCTGATAATCACCATCCTAATTCAACATTATTTTAGACTACCCCTTTATATGTTCCTAGCATTCGTGTAGACTCTACCCCACCATGGGTTAATTATGTGGCATCTTATCCTCGGCGTTCAATTGCTTATGTGCAGGAACCTGTGCAATCATGTTTTCCTTCTTGAGACTTGGAATCAGTAATTGATCCATTGGTGTATCCAATGGGGGCATGGGAGCCCTTGCTTCCCCCTCTTGTTCCAAGTGGGCTTGAGTATATTTCTGAGTCCAATCTCATTGTTAGTATATCCTCAAGCCCTCGTGATCGTGATTCTTCGTTGATAAACTCTGCTAGTCCTGGCCAGAACCTCCATCGTCATATGGAGTATGGTCAGTTTACTTCACCTGTTGGGACTGTCGACCCTCATTTGCGTGATTTATTAGATTTTGAATTGCCTTCAGATGAGGCTATCCTTGAAGCCATGACTATGATTTCTATCCCGTAGGAGGACTTACACCATGGTTTGTGTTTTCTTCCCTTTTGGGAAACTTCCCAGGTTGACTATTGAAGAGACTCTTGGTCTGAGCCTAGTAGTAGGCTCTACCTAAACCAGTTTCATACATGATTTGTAGCCCCCACGAGTCTTCTTTTAATCTCTTTTAAGACCCTCTAAACATGAAAATATTGTAGAGCGATCTTGTGGCCTTTCACGCTCATTAAAATAAAATTTGAAGTCACGTCTATCCGACGGTAGTTTACCCCTTTTTCGATCCATGTGGTCAACTGTACGAACAAAGGTATACTCTAGAGGCCTCAGATCTCTAGAAGAGTACCCTCAGGCATAATTTTACCCCTTTTTCAGGCCTGAGGGACTAAATTTATGAAAAAGGAACCCCAACAGAGTCCATAGTTAAGCTCTTTTCAGACTCTCTAAAATTGAAAAGATCACCTAGTGACGTTATTCTTTCACACTCGTTAAAATGGTCTGGAAGAACATTCCTGACGGAGTCCATAGTTAATCCTTTTTCAGACTCCTTAAAAATGAAAAAATGGCCGATTGATCTTGTCTTTATCACACTCATTAAATTGGTTTTGAATGGATGTTTTTCGGTTCTAGTTTACCCTTTTTTTGAACCGACTAGACTACCTTCAAAAAAGGTACCCCAGTGGAGTCTCCTTTTATGTTTCTTAGACTCTCTAAATATCAAAAACCGTCGATCGTACCTTCTTTGGGCTCGTTAAACTTACATCGAAGGACGTTACCATTGTGTGTCTTATTAATCGCATTTGCATACCCGTGTCTTTGGCCTAATGTCGGCTCCATGTTTCTCTCAACTGAACCATCTAAAGCATGCCTTATATGCAATCCCTGTAGCACTTTGCCTCTGCGTCTTGACACCTTTGGCCCCTGGAAGATTTTTCCTGAGTGTCCTTTTCTTGCATATGTCCCTTTTCCCTGAGCATCCTTATGTTTCGTGCGCTTGGAACTATTATGTTTGCGACACTCGATTCCTCCTTTGTAACATAGTGTTCTTTTATTCTTTTTCCAAAATTATTGAAAAAGACAAAAAAATCAAATATACCCCAAAAAGAGGAAGGGAAAAGTTTTTTTTTTTTATTTGGTAGCACAATGAGTTTCCCTTGGACAAAGCACATCCTTCCATTTGTTCGTCAAGCCCTGGGATTTAATATGACCTTAGGAAGATGTTCCCACTACATTGAGTTGTGTCCTCCTCTATTTGGTTATCCTTCCAAACATATGGAGAGTTTGTGTTGCCTCCTGCATCGTGAACTTATGTCAAATGCCATGCTACCTGAGTCTCGTCATTTGTCGTGTTATTTCCCAAGGGAATTTTTTACCAAGCTTGAGTCGTCCCCTCTACAGTTTGTCTCTTTCCCTCATGCCCGACCATCCCAAAATTCCAATCAAGTCTTTGTTCGAAATTAATGAAGCCTTCAGTCTGATCATCAAGATTCTTTAGTCCATGACCGATGAGTCATCGAAGACCTCTGGGTAGTGAATTCATACACTCATATTACACTCCTACCCAATTTTTGAAGTTTTTTAAGTTTTTTCTTGAGCTCTGAAGACCTCATATCCAGCCATCAGGCCTTATCATCTTCTAGAAGATGGATACTCTACATGTATATCTTTTTGATTTCGAGATGTAGCTCCACTGTGTATTTCTCATCGATACACTTTATATAGTTATATGACATGGATCTATAGTGTATTTGATTGGTAGCCATGATTTTATTTCATCTCAAGCATGGGTATGCCCGTCTTTGTGAGACAATTATTATTTTGCAGAAGGCACCTCCCGATTTCTGGTCCCTGGGCTCACTTGTTTGGAACGTTGGTGAAGATTGTTAATGTATTTCAGCCATCAAATGCTCTTATGTCCTCACACATTAGGGGGCATCTATTATAACCCTAATTTTCACCAAACATTATTACCTGACATAAGGCCATCTCAGGTTCCATCTTTTCCAAAAAACTACTGAAAAATTCTTCTTAAAAACCCCTTTTACAAAGGTCCACGCAACCTGCTCCATTACTGCATGCGTGTACACACTAGCTGACCCAAGACAACCCGCGTGTACCTACAAAAGCATGGAAAAGGGAAATTTGTTGACAGAACACACAACTTTGGGTAAGTTAACTAAACCTTTTAGCCATGCATGGCTAGTCACTCGACCAAATACCTAGCTTCTTCTAGCCTATAAAAGAAGGGTTAGGGGTCCCATTTGAAAGGAGGAGAATCATAGTAAAGAAACTATACCCGATTAAGCATTCCCTTTGTCCCAACCTTTATCCATCCTTCTGCAAAGAGAAGTATAGAGAAAAGCAGTTGGAAGATAGTGGAAGAAGAGCCCAGGACTAGGATCGAGGAGCAGTAGTTGACTTTATCATTGTAAGGTATCATTGTGAAGTTAATAAAAGAATTTATTTTCCCATCTCACCATAGGAGATTGTGATTATTGGAATAATGATTGTATGATTGATTAAATCTATAACCCATTAGTTCATAGATCAAATGCATGTGGAGTTCTTTGTTTGTCTTTAGTGAATGTAGGTCAGCATTGGGAGGAGAGTTGTAGTCAAAGAACAACCAAGTGAGAAAAGGGATCGACATCAAACACGAAAAATAAGGTACGTCAACTTAATCTCTTGAGCCTTGTATTTACATATGCGTAATGGGGTTTAGGCATGGGATGATGGTAAAAAGTAAGAATCTTTAGTTCATTTCTGCATTCATGATAAAACCCTTAGTGCTAGTCCGTAAGAGGGATTTTCCACCCACAACACACGATCCAAACATTTTTATTTTTTTTACTCCTACGATTTATACTCCGATCTGAAGAATACTGTAGTGATGAAATGCCCAAATGATTAATAATAAGAAATGTGTATTTATTTTGAAACTCGAATGTAGGAGACACAGTTGCATGAAAATAGATCTTGTCTATTCTATTTTTGTTTCTGTCCCAAATGTTAGGTATTAAAGGGTTTTACAGACAAGGGTTTTCCCTGTGCTATATCTCTCTGATATACATGTAGGGTCCAACAGTAGTACTCGACCCAATATCTCAGGGAACCAATTAAGGAGGGTAGACCACGCCCTTAGCCATACTACCCGACTACCCAAGTGCTAGAGAGTATCTTCTTGAGTGTTGTTCGTAGTGGCACTATAGTAGTCAGGCAACCAATCGGTTTATCTATGGAGGGATTCAGGAGATCTAGTTCGATTCATATACAGGTGATGTCTGATGCGCTACCACTCAAAGGGGTACCAGCAGGGGTTACAAGGGTAGATAAAAAATGTGTTCTTAAGTACCACTTGTATTTCTTGTGTGTATGAATCCCTGACCATGGGTTTATCCATGTAACGATAGATCTCTATAGCTTAAATACACCAGAATACGTCTCTACCCTGAAAAAAGATTAACCCATAATTTTCTGTTGAGGAAGGTGCTCTGATACCACTTGTAATATTCTAGATATAAAAAAGTATGCAGAACAAAAATAAATAGCTAGAAATGGCAGCTGAACAATAATAGAACCATAAAAACGCCACAATAATACCAAAATGATACAAGAATAACACCATAAAGAGAACTTTGATTACTGAGAGAAATGTTCACTTGCCTCTTCGAGGGGGAAACCTCCAATAGAGAAGGTCTCTATTACAATAATATCCAAGAAAAAAATTTCCATACCCTTGACTCCTATTTATACTAAACATGTCTATCAAAAGAACCATCTAGAGGAATATCCTTCTATAAGTGAAAGCTTCTATTAGGTCTTCTTACATTGGACTTATTCTTCCTTATTTATAGGCCTTATAAATATTGATCTTTATTAAATGGAAATATATTATTCTACCTATGTGAGGGTTGAGGTCCCTAACACCCTGAACAAACTTTGACAGAGGATGATGCGAAGAAGGTGCAGGATCGTGCAACAAATTCGTGGGAGGATGTTGAGAAGAAAAGGTAGGGGATCATTAAGAAGATAACAGAGTTTAAGGAGACATTGGCACAGCTGCAATTCAACACAACACAGTAGAAGGAATAGGCACAACCACAACAAACTTCTCAGAAAATGGCAGTTCCATATTAGGAGACGATCCAAATTGTAGCATTGGGGAATGTCAATTTTTGCATAACTCAGGACATGTTGCAGATTGATGAGGAGACAGTGTAGAAGAAATTGAAATAAATATATCACTTGTACTTGGTGTTGCCCAAGATCCCAACAAAAGCACTATATAAACTACAATTCAATGTCATGCGAGAAATTTAATCGAGGGCTCCCGTAGACACAATCGATTTACAATTGGTTAAGAAAAAAAGTGAGACAATTAATATAACACTCAACTAGGTGCATATTGGCAAGGAATACATAAAGCAATGCACGAAGAAGATAGAGCATGGGGATGGTGTTCCTGAGTTTATACTTTAAGTCTCTAAAGTATACCGTCAAGGCATCCGTAAAGATAAAGGTAATTAAAGGGTAAAAATCAAAAGGAAGGATAAATCAGAGTTGGTTTCTCAACTACCTTTGTCAAGCTTCCCTTTGTTCTTGGATGCCGATATCTCTCTCAATAGCAGCCCATGAATGTTCTAATTCCACCCGGTTAGTCGTTGTTTGCAGAATAGTATTAAGAAGGTTCAAAACGATGCTAGTTTGATCTTGGAGGCCAAGTTCTATGTTGGGTTGTCTGTTATTTGGGACAGCCATGGAGAGTAAAATTTTATTTAGTTTTGAAAAAATTTGAGAAATTGTTGCTTCAGTTTTTTAAGGGATGAAGATAGAAAAATAGTTTGGAAATTCAAAATAATAACATAATAACAGTTGAGGTTGTTTCCTGTACTTGAAACAATTTTGAGAATAGTAAAATAACAAAGTAATACTGCTGAAAAAATATGAGGCTTTAATCACGAAAGAATCTCATATTGTAATAGGAAGTAAAGAAAAAAAAAATGAGATTTCTAATGAATTGTTAAATATTATCGTTCAAATCACCTACAGGTCTTGAAACTACTGATAGCAATCCCAGAGGAAAAGATGTAAATAATTTGATAACCAAACCAATTCAAACTACAATAGATATATGAAATAAACTTATAGTTGATCATTCATTAGAAAGACAGTGAAAGAGAAACATAGAAATATATTGTAAATAGGGTAAAGAAAACATAGCTTCAAGTTGACAGAATTCAGAATCTTGGCTGCATTATTTATATCACAATGGATCGAAAATTTTTAATACAATCGACTCTCCTAAAAACCAAAAAGCCCCTTCTTAGTCTTGCGAAATTCTATTTATACATGATCACCAAACTTTTTTACCGTTGGTGATTAACCAACTTCCTAAGACTAACAGTTACATGAATGTGAAATGTTGAATCATTTACGTTTCTATTTTAACTACTTTGTTATCTCAATAATGAAAATATCCAAAACAATATTTCATGTCTGCATTGACGAACTTCCTTCTTCTATCTTAAGACAACGAATAAATTTTCCCAAAAACTTCACCAAAACTCTGGGAGCTTCTAGTATGTCTTTTGCGTCAAATATGAAGAACTTTTTCTACAGTTTGGGCAGACGATCTTCAATTATCTTCATTGTGAACTTAATAGTTTGTAACTTTAAGTTTGGAATCACCATCCATTTTCCAATTTCGGTGACATTGATCACCTTTATTTTTGGAATCTCCACCTGCATTTCCTCCAGATCTTCCTTGAATCTCAGCTGATGCTTGACAATGCTAATTTCTCCTAACAACCCCGAACAATCGTTTTTTCCAATGTTCAACGAAATTTTTTCTAAAAGATCAAAATTTCCTTGACAATCATCATTAACCTCTCTGGTTATTCTTTTGTTTTCTGCAAGGTCTGCCTCCCACACCTTGAGTATTGCATCTCCTTTAACCTGCTCTGAAACAGATAGTGTTTGAATCTTTCTGAGCTCCTCCTTTGTTGAAAGGGCCACTTCTTTTTGGAAAGTTGTCCTGGCTACTTTCACTTATCTTTCTTTCAGGAGAATGTTCTCCAAAGCTTTACTTGTTTCCTGAAAGTAATTCTGAATAAATTCCAGATTTAACAACACTCCCTGTTGTTCCTCTTCTATCTTCATATGTATTCCCAATACCTAGGCCTAGAAAATTTCAAGCTCTACCACTTGATTTGAAATGGAATTAATCATATCTTGTAATTGTTTATTGGTTTCCTCTTGATTTAGAACCTGTGCCTGAGTGACCTGTATTTTCTTATTTGCTTCCTCTAACCTTTGCTTTTAGTTTCTGAATCTCTTGAATGTCATTTAATCTATCTTGCTCTAGACCCTCTTTTATCCCCCAACTAATAATTATTTTCAGTCTCCTTTAATTGATCATGTAGCTGAGCTATCATCTGTTCTTTCTTCTCCAACGTAGTTGTCAAACTACCCACAGAGTATAAATTTGTCGATGCTAAGGCTCCCATTGTGCCTACTATCTCTGTAGTGATCTCTCCCTCTTTAAGTTTTTGTCCATATATAATGATTTTGTTCCTCTTGGATGCATTTCCTGTTTTAGGACAACCTTTCTCTTTTTACTGAAAAAATAATTGGAAGGAGGAATCTCATCTCGAGAAATAGGCTCAAGATCACTTACGTATAGAGCTCCCTCTTGGGGGTTTCCATAAGTAAACTACAATGGATTCAAGGAGGTAATGGGACTTCCAAGCTCCCTCGATGTTATTCCTCCTACTTTTTTGGGAATATTCTCAGGGATTTCTGAGGGTATTTCCAACTCTTTTCCTTTCCTTGCCTCTGATTTTTCTGTGTGAGGAACTTTTGTTTCATGTTGAGGTAATTCAATTTCCTTCATTTTTCCACTTGTATTTGCTTTATATTATACGTCTGTTTCAAAACCTGGAGGAGGCCCTTCCTGCTCTGGAGGAGGGGTTGTGGACTCACCCTAAAATATCTTTGCAAACAACTTCGCTTGTGACTTTGGAAAGACATAAAACCAGTCTGTAAATTGGGTGATAAGGCCTGTACCCTGTTCAGTACCTACTTGAAAGTTTTAACCTCCTTGAATATGTCATCATAAAAAGATTTTTCATGTTCATAAGCTTCAAATTACAGTGGATCAAATGTTTGCTTACTAATTGATAAGGGTCATGCTTTCTATGCTCAATATCTACCAGTTTTATCTCCTCTAATGCCTCGACTTCCCCTTTAGAATGGCCAAGGTTTAGTAATGAAAAATTCCTGATATACACAGGGAAGATTGGCCAGGATTTCTTTTGAGCTACCTTTATCTCTATACCAATACCACCTTTCACTATTTGATATGCTACCTCCCTCAATACCAGTCTATCCGAGAGGAATTTAGGAAGTGCATGAGGGGGAACTGAGCACACATAAACCCTAATGTAAGAGAAGTTTTCATCAACAAACCAGTCATCTATCGCTTTGAGATTTTTCGAGACTGTCTCAGAAATGTGAGGGGGTTCATAGCCATAAAACATTTTATGCATTGGAATTATTACGAAATGAAAAATTTTGTAAAATGCATTCTTATCATTTTCTTCCCAAAGCACAGAATGCTACTCATGAATGGGATCGGGGAAGGTTATGTTCCAACTCCAATTCATCAGGGGAAATGGAGTCACAAAGAAAATCGCATCCATGATGTACGCCGACATATAAAAATCCACTAGCTGACCTTTAGATCTTGCAACTCTATAATTTAAGACTTCTTGGGCTAGGTTATCTGACAAAATTTTTCTCCACTTAAAAGTGTACCCTTTTGATGCTTCTTCTAAAAAGGGCACCCATTCTGCAGGAAAATGGCAGGGATTCTTTTTCCCGAAAATCCTACACAGCATAATCGCTACATAGACCATGTATTCGTTCAAAGATGTTGTGGCATAAACCCCATGGGTATCGACCCTAAAATTTGATGGAAATATCCACCAATTTCTAATTAAATCGAKATAAGTTTTGTCTACCTCGATACACCCCTTTCTTTGAAATTCAGCTAAAAACTCAGCAATATAAATATACTTAGTATTTGGTGAGAGTTTATAGATTACTTCTATATGCTCTGGCCTGAATGAGCCGACAATGACCCCTTGATCATTCAAAATGCTTCTTTTCGGGATATCAACCTTCTCCAAGGCCCACTTGATCATATCATTGTATACCATAAGCCGAGGGAACATTGTGATCTTATGGAGCTCTGATTCTACTATATCCCAAAAGTGATTTTCGGAATCAGTAGGAGAATTCTTGATTTCGTCATCTAGGAGTTCATATATTTGTCTCCAGGATTTAATTGAGTCAGTGGCGTGTGGATTTGTATCTGATATGATATCTCCTTCTGGTCTATGCATCTCCTCTGTATCATCACTCTTCTTCAGTGCTTTCTTTGGTGCCATGACTTTATGTTAGCTGGAAAACCTGTCACAGAGAAGGGGTGTATGAGCTCGACTAAAATCGTCTTACGCTTGATAGTATGAAACATAATATGTTGCGAAACTCATACCTTCAAACTCTCTTTTAATTCATTTAACGATGAAGGGACTGACGTAGTTGACAAGAATTGAATACATTTAATGCATTAGATATTTACTAAAATACGCATTAGTGTCACATATCACCAGTTATTCTTTATTAAAGTGGCCACATTTTGGCGCTTTTGAATTCAAAAATCGGAAAATTTCTTTCAATCAGAAATTGAAACGTCAGCAAACCCTAAGAAGTTTGATTGTCATTAATCATTCTTTCATAACAGAATTAATTTAGACTAATCACAGATTAAGAGTCGAGATTTTGCGTTTCGGGATTTCGGGGATCGTGTTGACAAGAGGTATGTTATCAATGAATCCTAATTTCCAAAATTGCAAAATCACGGCAAGATTAAATTAGGACTTAAATTCGTTTTAGTGAAATAATTAATCAGTATTAAACTTTTCGAGATTTCGGGGTTCATGTTGACGAGAGGTATGTTATCGCTGTATCCCGATTTCCGGAATTGCAAAACGATTAATTTAATTTTTAATAATTATTTATTTCAACTTTTCGGGAAATTGAGGATCAGGATTTCACGATTTGATATGTATTAAAACCTATGTTATTAATAAAATCTGAATCCCAAAAACCCTTTATTTATTTATTTTTTTATTAGTCTTAACTCCCTTAGATTTTAAACTTATCATGATCAAAAAACGACTTTATAGAAAGTGTGTTGGTGCTTTTAAAACATTTCTAATTTTTTGCCTTTAATTATTATTAGAGAAAGGTTTGTCGGGATTTCGGTACTGGCCCTTTGGAAAAGAAAGTGAGGGTTATGCTTCTTGAAAAGCCGAAACCCGAAAAAGGAAGGCTTTAGTCTTCAGATTAAAAAATTTAAAATGTGTTTCAACATAGGCTCCAATTGGGGACCTCGTCTCCCTGTGGGATGAGGAGAATGTGTAGACTTAGTGCCTTTATTGGGTTAATGGAGTCAATGTCTTATCTCTGCAGAAATGGCTAAGGAAGAGGATACAGAGGAAAAAAAGATTTCATCCTTACTTCTGAAAATATTTTCAAAACTCTCATTTATTGTAAACTCAGTTGCAGTGCCAATCATGATATTCTCCTTCTCGCTGCTGAAATTAAGTTAGCGTTAAGATGATCAAAACAATCCTAGGAAACCCAACAGATTTTGCGGCTTTTAGCTTACATCAAACGAAGAAAAATTCATATTTTAATTGGGGAGCCCTATCTGGACTTGGGATGCAGATCCAATTTCGAAAAAGCTGGTAACTAGAGTAGAGTGATATTTAAGTATGATAGTCTTACAGATATCTTAGATATTGCTTCACTGCCAGCGATCCTATTCAGTACCTCGGTGAAGTTATTTGTCCCTATTTACTAAATTTCCTTTCACCACTTTGAATCATAATTATGAATTTAAATGTTGAGACGAGGGAAATCATTTAAATGAATTTCCTTTCATCGTATTTTTGGACTAGATGGGGGCAATCAAATATGAATTTCCTTTCACCATCTGTCTTATATATTACTTTTTGAACACGAAGTGGGGGAAATCAATTGTACTTAATATACCAGGGATGGTATCTGTGTAAAAATTGCAGTGGAGGTCTGTCAACTTGTTTTGATTACTCTAGACCAACCTTCTCTTAACTTTCAAAACACCTTAGTCTGCGGAGAAAAAGGGAAAGATTATTTCCAAGGGTCTTCCTTCGAGCAAGCCTAAATCCTTAGAAAACTGTTAAGAAACCTAGGAGAGTCAGGATTGGCCTAAGCATAACTTTGTTTAGTCGGAGAGTGAGGAGCTATGAGGACTGGTCTACCTTTTAAAAACTATTTTTCATCTTCAAAAGTTAAGACATAATCTCTTCTCCCTCCGTGGGAAACTTGGAAAGAAGCTTGGTTTTTTAAGAAGACAAAACTGAGGTTAGAAAAGGGAGACATAGAAAGACCTGGAAATCGAAAAACAGGGGTAATGGATTAAAAACTACACTCGAAACCCTTTCTTGGAGAAGCTTTACTCTTTCTACCTCTTCTTTTTTTTTTTTTTTAGTTCTTATCTTTATTTAGGTAAAATTCTTTGGACCCAAAGTTAAAACACGTTCTTCTTCTTCTTCTTTTTTTTTTTAGTTCTTATCTTTATTTAGGTAAAATTCTTTGGACCCAGAGTAAAAGAACATTCTTTTTCTTTTTTTTTTTTTTTTTTTGATAGAAGAAAATTGAATGTATCGAAAATTTCGTATCCTACTTCTTGAATGTATCGAAAATAATAAAGAAAATGAAAACCAGTATATACAGTGAGAATTTTTGGAAAACAATTATTCCATATAGTGTTTTAAATAACACCCAATGACAGGGGCGTTGAGGATTTTACCGTCCAAATTCTCTAACAAAAATGAATTTTTTCCTTCAAAAGTTGTTACCTTGAACAGTCTGTACCAGATGTGATCGAATTTACCATGTTTTGCAGAGTCCTCCTTCCTAGCATTCCATTTTAGAACCAAATCTCTAGGGAGAAAATCTCTATCTTTGGCCTTACGAGCAAAAAGTGCTTTCATGTCGTCCTGGTATTTCTACAACCTTTCATCCACTTTGGCCCAGTGTTGTTGGACTTCAATCGGTGAATTAATCCTTCTTGTGACTTGATTTGGTTCTTCCTTCTCATCTTGCCAAAGTTTCATTATAGGAAGCACTAGATTTATAGGCAACACTACATCGGTCCTGTACACCATCTGAAAAGGAGAAGTGTCGATAGACTTTTTCGTGCCTATCTGATTTTCCCACAGAGCATACTTCAAATGCACATGCCAGGATTTCTTGTTTTTTCTCAACACTTTTTTAATTATATTAATTAAGCTCTTGTTTGAGGACTCGGCTAGCCCATTTCCCTGGGGGTAATACGCAGTGGAATGACCAGGAACAATATTGTCTCTTTGTCATAAACTGACCATAGCCATAGATTTAAAGGCCTGAGCGTTATTTGTAGCTATCTTTCGAGGGAAACCAAATCTAGATAAAATATTCTCTTCTAAGAAATCTATTACCACCGAATCTGTAGCCCTTCTAGTTGGAATAGCCTCCACCCATTTGGTGAAGTAATTTGTTGCAGTCAGGATCCATCTATGCTAAGTGCTAGAATGAGGATGAATTTCTCCTATGAAATCTAATCCCCATTGCTGAAACGGAGCTTTCGTTTTACTGGAACCAATGACATTGCTGGGAGTCTATGCTTACCTGTGAAAAATTGACAAGGGTTGCAGGCTCGGACCTTGGCATTAACATCTGAAAAATGTTTGGGCCAATAATATCCTTCTCTCTGGATCTTATAAGTTGTTTCCCTCCAAGTGTGGTGTCCTCCACACACTCCTTCATGAAATTGGCTTATGACCTTCTTTGTTTCTGATTCGACCAGACACACCAATAGGAAGCCAAGTGGATCCTTCCAGTACAATTGTCTTTCAGATATACAGTACTTGACTGCATGCAACTTCAACGTTCTGGCCTTAGATGAGGGTACGTCACTCAGGCACTTCAGTGTCAACAAGTAGGACACTATGTCTCGATACCAATTAGATGAAGCAAACATTTCTTCAATTCTACTTTCAGTAATTTGTTCATCGAGTTCATATATGTCTACATACTCTTCAACTCCCTATGGGCCATTTATTCCAAGAGCTCTGAAATTTGATTTAGTTAAGAGTTTAGCCAAACCTTGTCGCTTTACTAGTTTCACTAGTTTTAGCTCTAGGTCGAACTCTTGAATCTTGGCCAGCCACCGCCCTCTTTTGCCATCACTGTCGAACTGAACCAAAATATATTTTACAGAGCTGGTGGGTACGTACACAATTATCTTGGAATGTAACATGTATGTTCTGAAATATTTTAATTCCTTTACCATAGCATATGCTTGTTTCTCCATTATATCATATCTAAGTTCAACATCTCTGAGACTTTTGCTAAAAAAGGCTATTGGTTACTCAAAGCCTTCTTCATTTTTTGGGAGGAGAACCGCGGTGAGTGTGTGTTCAGAGGTGAATGAGAAAATAAGAAAATCCTTCAGATAATCAGGGCCTGCCAATACGGGCGCCTCACTTATAACCTTCTTGATGTGTGCAAACGATGCTTTGGCCTCCGCTATCCATTTCACTTTGCTATTTTTCTTTAGCATATCTGTGATCAATTTCACAATCTCAGCAAAGTTTGGAATAAATCTCCTCAAAAAAATTATTTTTCCTAAAAATGACTGAATCTCTTTAACATTCCTAGGGATGTTTATTGTGTCTATAGCTTCAACTCTTTTAGGGTCAATTCTAATTCCATCTCGAGACACAATATGGCCCAAAAGTTTACCTTCTTGCATAGAAAAGTTAGACCTTTTGGGGTTTAAAGACAAACCGAACCTGTGACATTTCTCAAACGTCTGCTTGAGATGTATCAGATGATCTTCATCAGATTTAGAAAAAATGGTTAGATCATCAAGATAGATAACCACAAATTTGTCTCTTTCACCAATGAAAGCGATATCCATAGCACGTTGGAAAGTAGCACCTGCATTCATTAAACCAAAAGGCATCTTATCATACATAAATGTTCCCCAAGGGGTGGTGAAGGTTGTTTTCTCTTTATCATGTTCGCAGATGGAAATTTGATTGTACTCGAAAAACCCATCAATCATCGACATCCTATTTGCCCCGATCACTTTTTCTAAAACATGATCCATTTTGGGTAGGGGGTAATTGTCCTTGAGGGAAGACTTATTTAGGTTTTTGAAATCAACACACACTCTAATTTCCCCATTTTTTTTTCTAACCGAGACCAGGTTTTCTACCCAATCTGAGTATCTCAGTGGCATGATTATTTTTTCATCCAGGAGTTTTTTAACTTCTTTTTCAATCACAGGCAATAATATAGGATTAATTTGTTTGAGTTTTTGTGTAAAAGGTTTGACACTAGGTTTCAGGGGTATCTTATATTCAATCACAGTGGTGTCATAGGTTCTTATCTCTTCATAAGACCAAGTGAACACGTCTTTGTATTTTCTAAGCAACTCCATGTACTTACTTTTAATTTTTGGGGATAAATATCTGGATATTTTCACCAGCCTAGGGTTTTCTTTGGTACCTATGTCACAGTATTCAACCTCTTCAGGTTGAGGTTGTAAAGTGGATTTTGAAGGGATATCATCTTGATTGAATAATCTTTCCAAAGGGATCAGGCCCTTGGGGATCTGGTTATTTTTAAGAACAATCATTTGGTGATTCGTGATTTTATCATGGAACTCTTTAGGATCCTCCCCTTCCTGCATGATCCAAATAGGATCATTTTGATTTTATTGGTTAGCATGTGTTTCGGCAAACTCGTCTATTGATTCTAAAAAATTGTGAAGTTGTTCTTCGTCCTCAAAAATTTGCCAATGTTGTATGTTATTCGCTATAGAAGGTCGGTGCCTCATTTCTATGTGGTACTTTAGTTTAAAAGCGGTGGGAGGTGTGAACATTGAGGCTGCCTTGGCTAACGCATCAACCTATTGGTTTTCAATTCTAGGAATGAAATGAAATTTGACAGAGGAGAAGAAATTTTTGATTAGATCCCAAATACAATTCTTGTAGGACCTCAACCAAGGATTTTTAGCCTGGTATTGTCGGTTTACTTGTTTTATGATAAGCTCGGCGTCACCAAATACTTCGATGTTTTTTATTTTCATTCTTCTAGCAACTTCTAATCCTAACACTAAGGATTCATACTCAGATACGTTATTAGTGTGATCCTCATTCCATTGTAGTCTGTAGGAAAATGGAATTATGAATTGATTAACAAGATCCACAAGGAGTGCCCCAGCTCCAGCTCCAAGATAGGATGAGGCACCATCAAAAAACATTTTCCAAATACCAGAGTTATATACATTTTCTTTTAATCCTTATTTTTCGGTTTTTTCTTCTATACAACTTTCGTCTATACCTACTTCAAAATCATCATCCATAGATAATATACAATTTCCTAAATCTTGGTCAGCAAAATATGCAGGGTGATTATTTGGGTTATGTGGATCACCTACCGTGAATGCCAACCTGGTTTCTCTGTAAAGACGTGTGTATTGTCCCCCAAATACTGGAATTGTAGCATATATCATGTCAAGAAGGAGAGATCCCTCAAGTTTGGCACCCCATGACCTAGATAATAACATACCATATTTAGGAGGGATATCAGCGACTACTACATCCATGAGAATGGTTTTAGTGGGTATTTGTGCCAGATTTACCACCAGGTCTTTAATCATACATATGCATTTGACTTTTCTTCAATCAAATGAATATAGGTCTCCATATGGCCTAGTGATTTTGAGACCTAACTTCTCCATAATGGATTTTGGCATCACATTATGGGATGCTCCAGAATCTAGCATACAGTTATGAAGTAGGTGGTTGAACAAGGTCAATGTGATATAGAAGGGGGCAACAGTGTCTCTCGCACCTTCGAAATGCAGACCAAAAACTATGTTTGGCTTGTCATCTTCTAAGTTGATGACATCGGCTTGGCTTTCATCTTATGAAAATATAATCATCTTGGTGATTTGTTTTCTGTATATGGGATTTTTAGCCAGTTCAACAAGTGGGATAGGGATTTTGATTTTATTTATTTCATTTTCCAGATTAAAATTTCCTAGAGTCTTGTCACTTTCTATGTTTGGGGTCTCCATTCATTTCTTTTCATCTTTTCTTTGTGGTGCAGACTGTAAGTTTTAACCTGCTAAGAAAAGAAATGCATATAGATTCTTAAGAAGGACATAAATTAATCAATGGCTCATACACAGAGTACACAGAGATTTTATACCAGAAACCCTCAACCAGGAAAACCTTTCTTATATTCATTATATTGAATTTCACCATTCACCATACAATATATACAATGTTTTTAGGTATTCCGTAGATACCAAAAACCTAATCCCTTAATCCAGGATTAATTTACAAATCCGCTAAAAATATCAAAAACCGTCGAAAAAAAAAATTTGGGGGCGCTGCCCCGGGCTACCGCCCGTTGCCGAACGCTGCATGTAACCAGGGGAGGGCATACTTGCCCCCCCGTGGGACCCACCTAGGAAAGCGCTTGGTGCACACAGCACAAACAGAATACTAGTGCAGGGGATCGTCAAACGCAGTTGTTGAACCTGACGCGCCCACACACACACATGCAAAGAATATAACACATACCCAACATTCTCCCACTTGTTGTTTTCTTTGCATCCAGGGGTCTAGGGGTCTAGGGGATTATATACTCAACAATCCAGGGCAGAAATTCCCATTGTTACTCTACACCAGGAGAAATTTTTTGTGCTCACATACTTTGTCAATGAATCTGCAACATTCTTCAAAGTGACAACCTTTTCCAGCAACACCTTCTTTTCCTCAACCATGTCTCTCACAAAGTGATACTGAACATCACTATGCTTTGTCTTCAAATGATAATCTGGGTTCTTTTCTAGGAATATTTCACTCTGAGTATCACAATCTAATCTCACTGCTTGTTGTACCAACCCCATACCTGAACACAATCTTTGTAACCATATTGCTTCCTTGCTTGGATGAGTGGCTGCCATGTATTTAGCTTCTATAGTTGAGAGTGCCACTACAGCCTATCTTTTGCTCATCCAATTGATTTCTCCTCCAAATATGTTAAACCCATGCCCACTTGTAGATCTTTTTCAATCCAAATCTCCAGCCCAGTCTACATCAACAAAGCCATGTATGTCCACCACTCTGTCCAATCCTGGTCTTCCTTTGTAGCACAATCCATAACTGGTGGTGCCACAAAGATACTTGAAGACCCTCTTTATTGTTCTCCAATACTCCTTCTCTGGTTTTTATATATACCTACTCAAAACTCCCACTGCATGTGCAATGTCTGGTCTATTACAAACCATTGCATACATCAAACTTCCAACTACACTGGCATATGGAACATGGGACATGTCCTCTTCTTCTTCCTGTGTCTTGGGACACTGATCTACAGATAACTTTACAACTATAGGAATAGGAACCTTGACCAGTTTACTTCCATGCATATTAAACCTCTGCAATATCATCTCAACATATTTTCTTTTATTCAACCAAAGTTTCATGTTTGCATGATCTCTTTTAATCTCCATTCCCAGAATGAAGTTAGCAGCACCGAGATGCTTCATGTCAAATTTGGAGGATAGCTACGATTTCACCTCCTTGTTAACATCCATGTTATTTCCTACCAACAACATGTCATCAACATACAACACTACATAAATGAAGTGATTACCAACCTGCTTGGAATATACACAGTGATCAGCCCTGGTTCTTACAAATCCCAATCCAAGGATGTATGTGTCAAACTTTTGGTACCACAACCTAGGTGATTGCTTCAGACCATATAGTGACTTCTTTAGCTTACAGAGGAGCACTTTCTTTCCCTTCACTACAAAGCCTTCTGGCTACTTCATGTAGATTTCTTCTTCCAGATCCCCATGTAGGAATGTTGTCTTCACATCCATCTATTCCACTTCAAGATCAAAAGCAGTAGAAATAGATAAAAGAAATCTAATAGAATTTAACTTAGCAACAGGAGAAAAAATCTCACCAAAGTCAATTCCCTCTACCTGGGAATAACCTTTTGCTACTAACCGAGCTTTGTATTTTTCCACTTTACCTTGTGCATTAAACTTCTTCTTGAATAACCATTTTCTACCAACTAATTTTCTTCCAGCTAGCAACTCAACTATATCCTATGCCTCATTCTTATCCAAGGCATCCATTTATTCAACCATGGCATTCTTCCAAAGTTTACTATCCTCTGAATTCACTGCTTCCCTGACAGTTCTGGGATCATCATCAGTAATAGATAAAGCAAAATTGGAATGAAAATTAGGTGGGCTATACCTTTTTGGTTGCCTTCTATCTCTCACTGATCTCCTCAATACTGGGGTATGAGGTTCTTCTTCTTCTGCTTCCTCTTCTTCAGATGATTTAGATTTTGCATCATCCAACTCAATATCTTTTTTCTCAGGTTCATCTTGCGTTGGTAGGAATTCCTGTTTGGACACATCTTTTACCTCTCTAAAAACAACATCTCGACTGTAAATAGTTTTCTTGGTTTCTGGGTTCCAAAGCTTATAACCTTTCACACCATCTTTATAACCAATAAAGATACACTTTTCATCTTTATTATCCAACTTACTCCTATTTTCCTTTGGAACATGTACATAAGCATCACAACCAAACACTCTAATATGTTGAAGAGAGGGTTTCTTTCCAGACCACACCTCGTGTGGATTTTTATCATCCAACGCTGATGAAGGTGATCGATTGAACAAGTAACATGCTATACCCACTGCCTCTACCCAAAATTATTTTCCTAACCTGGCACTGCTGAGCATGATCCTTGCTTTTTCCATCAGTGCCCTCTTCATCTTTTCTGCAACTCCATTCTACTGAGGAGTGTATGGAGTAGTCTTCTGCCTTGCTATACCACACTTCTTACAGAATTCTTCAAATTCATTTCCGTAGAATTCTTTACCATTATCTATTCTCAATACCTTTATTTTCTTCTCTATTTGATTTTCTACCAGAGCCTTAAACACTTTAAATTTATCAAATACCTCAGATTTCTTTCTAAATAAATAAACCCATGTGTTCCTTGAAAAATCATCTATGAATGAAACATAATACACAGATTTTGGAACATGAACAGGTCCAAACACATCACTGTGTATCAACTCTAAGATCCCCTTTGCTCTTGTAGAACTAGATGG